>VDFB02276633.1:0-54182 GCA_007258455.2 Sequoia sempervirens
GAATAAAGATATGTAAAAGATGATGGATTATGTCTAAAAAATAACTTTCCATCTTATAGCTAATTAAATCCTTAATATTTGAATAGTTTAGAGCTCGAATAATGCTTGTATATGCATGTGTAGCAATAAGGGAGCCTATGTGAAGATTGCAATTTAAAACATCACTTTGGTATTTTTCCTTAGGCAGTGAAATGATATTTTGAGTAATACAAACCCACACACACATTGATATTTTTTGGCATTGCATTGAAGAAATTTTTTTCTCTTATACCTACCCTTGGCTAGACATGGAGGTATATAATATTGGTTTCTGGGTTTATTCTATAAGTAGTTAATTTCACAGAGGAAGACTAAAATCTTCTTAATGTCCTGTGTCAGGTGTGAAAGCATATGAATCACTTATTGAAGGCACCATTTTGTATTCATCCAAAAAATGGTTTCTTTTTTTTTTTTGTTTTGTTTGCATGTGTTTCTTTTAGGCTCTAGAGATGTAGCTCAACTCTTTCCTTTGCACTTTTCATCTATTTTGATGATTACCGTAGTTTGTCCTCATAATTTTTTATGTAGATTTGTTTTGTAACCTATTTTCTACCAATCAATTTGCAAACTAGCCTACAAAATGCTCCAAAATTCAATATTAATTTCATTTAAGTTGTTCAAGAGCTTGATTAGTCAAGATTATGTTCTACAAGCTCGCTCTCGACATCATTTCAACATTTTCCTACACATTTCTCAATCCGCACGCTTCTTAACTCCTTCCCTTGTTAGCCCTTGTTGTTCTCAAGTGTAATGCTTTTTCTATGCATCTTCAGTAGCTTGTATGTGCTGATCAATCACCCTTTATGAAGCATGGATAACCTTTCATGGAATTTTTAGATTAGTAATAATTGCCATTGTGAGAATAATCATTTAATTTGTATGGAAGTGAGTCTTTTTCATATTATTTGACTTGGTATTGTAAACTTATCTTTGCAGGATTCTCTAGGGGGGGACAACAGAATTGTGATGATAGGTAGAGTTGTACAACACCATAAATCATTTGGCATTATCAATATATTTCTTATAGAATACTCTGTGCAAGTAAAATGGAATGTGCAATGACAATTGGTCTCAAATTCAAATCTAAATATAAGTACATTATACACAAGAAGATGGTATCTATTCTATGGTTTAAAGAACCCCAAAATAAGAAAATTAATAGGTTCCATCTATTTACTTGCTCTTAGACACTTGTTTAATCGGCGAGACCCTCAGAATGTCTTGTTGATAACCATCAGTGTTCAAAACTCCTGAAGAGGTTAGATCGGTGTGACATTGGATCTATCTTGTCGACAGAAGTCATCGGCAAGACATGGACTATTGGAGTGAGTTTTCTATCCTATGCGTATGATTGATCTCTCACTGATGGGTTGGCTTCGGTGGTCATCGCCAAGAGTCTCCACGATGACATGGTGTAGGTCTATTTAAAACTCTTGAAGAGGTCAGATTAGTGTGACATTGGATCTGTCTTGCCGACGAAAGTCATCGGCAAGACATGGACTATTGGAGTGAGTTTTCTATCCTATGCCGATGATTGATCTCTCACTGATGGGTTGGCTTTGGTGGTCATCTCCAAGAGTCTCTGCGATGGTACATTTCAACGAATATTTTTTTAAAAAAAATTGCATTGTTTCGTTGCAATTTCGACGAAGTCCACCGACGAATCATCGAAAAGGTTCAACGAAGTTGCTATAGCTGCAACAAAGGATTTGTCGTAACTCCTTGCCCATTTCATCGAAATGGAAATGAACTTCTGGTGTTGTTTCGACGCTTCAGAAGAGCCATTGCAATTGCATTTTGGTTATAATTCGTCGGTGGATACATGAAGTTGTCGTCGATATTTCAACGAACATCTGAGTCATTTTATGATGCCGACGACTGACAAATCTGCGCCATTATTTTGATGTTTAATTTTTCGTCAGAATTTTGATGAAAAAATGGTGACAAAAATTCTTTCATCAATTCATTGATTTTCTGACAAATGTTTGTCGAATGACCGACAAACGTTTGTCAGAAAATGGAGTCAAATTCAGTAGTGAACAAATAAGGGTTTGCAAGAATGGTGCACATATCATGAACACCCCGACCCTAAATTTTCATTATATTGATTCTACTAATTAGTTATTCTTACATTTCAAAATAGAATTTAATGAACAAAATTAAATGAACTTGTTGAATTTTACTTAAGTATCAATGCCGAATGTTTCATTCAATAATGCATCTATCTTAACCATCTACTTTGTAGCTAATGTATTATATCTAGATGCATCTCAAGCACTCTCACCATCATACATGCAAATAACACCACAAGAGTGACAATGGTGGGGTGGAACTGTAGGCCTAGAAGTCTTGTCCACATCAAGCTCTACTAGAGGCCTCACACATTGTACAATGCGTGAGTGAGCTAATCAACTCAAGTGAGTCCACCTTGATATTGTCCTTCATAATGGAAGGAACCACAACATGCTCCACCATGGGTTTGGCCAAGAGTCTCAGTGCCAATTGTGAATTACATCGTGCACTAGGTCTATCATGTGTGGAGATCCCACCTCTACCTTGAAAGTATAAAATGTCAAAATAATTTGGCACCTTATTGAGGACAAACTCACAATAGAGTTTCCTCAAAAAATACTGTGATAACTCATAGTCATTGCATGGAGGTTGGTCAGAAACCATCTGCCAACACTCCCAAAACTTATTTTTTATTAATTCATGGTGGCATCAATGGATGGGGAACCTCTTGCATGCATGTGATAAAGGTGTGTTGGTTCTTGGGTCTGTAAAAAGGGCACACAAGTTAGATTTGATAATTTTTTCTTTTTTCACATTTGCATATGAAAGTCCACTAGCATAAAATTGTTTTAATTCATCCCTCTTATCCAACCAAAAATTAAGTTTCTCACTCATTTCTCCTACATGTGATACAATCGACTTCAACGATTCAACAATCCCTCTCCTATAAGGGTGGGTTTCAACATGCTCAGTTAATCTTCCAATCAATTGTTTAATCTCTCTTTTGTTGTTTTCAATTTGATTTAAGATATTTTCTTGGGTTCCTTATGGATTCCTACGAACTAACGAAGGGTTTTGAGGTTGTTCTTATTTGAGAGGCTCTTTGTGAGGGGGTGATTGTGAATTGTCAATGTTTGGAGGTGGAGATTGATTTCTTGGAAATTAAAACAAGTTTAAAAAAAAAAATTATTTCAATCTAGATTTTAATTCAAATTCAAAATTAAAACAATAGAAATACATACCTCTTTGATGTCTTGATGGCATCCTCATGAAGAATTGCAAGAAAAATTTGATCTCCTTTTGGCAAGTGCTGCAAGTTGGAAGAAAAAAAATGAGAGCTAGGGTCATGGGTTTGCAAAAAAATGAGGTTGTAATGCTTGATTTTTTTAAAAAACAACTTTTACATTTGGCGAGCACCAAATTTGGCACTCGCCAAATGGTTCATTTGTTTGGCGATTTCCAAATGCTCTGTTTCAAGTTTTTTGCACAATGTGGCACCTTTTTTGTGTCACAGATTGGTGCACACACCCAAATATTGAACTTAACTAGCTTGTGTTGTTTCTTATCAAGATCACCTAGTGAATATAAAACTTTAGTAGCCTACATGATTCCTTTCATAGGTCACCTAGAAAATATTAGACTTTACTAGCCTATGATTTATGGATATCTTGGGTATGGATCCTAGTAGGAAATTTGGGGATCTTGCTAGTCTATGATATTATATACCTTCTTTTTTGTGTTTGTATTATGTATGCATCATGTTTGCATTATGTTTGCATCATGTTTTTTATGGTTGTCTTGCATAAGTGTTTACGTTATGTGTAATTTTTGTCTTCATTATGTATGCTTTGTGATTTTCATGTCTTTGTTGTTGCATTGTACCTCATGAGTGTGTGTTCCTTTGTCCTTACATTGTTGTGTAGTAGGATCTTGAGCCTAGGGGCTACTGCATCCCCTAGATTCAATGTCATTTTATTTCTCCAATATTTTAATGAAAGAAACCCTCTTGGATTTTCCTTACTTTAGTGTTAGCATGAGCATAAGTTCATACTCTCACTAAAGTGAGGGCTAAATGTAGCATTGTAAATTGTCAACCTTTACAATTTCACACTATGTTTGGCTCCTCCTTATGTGCTTGGACCTAATTATGCTTATTATTGCCTATTTCATTATCCTTTTCAAAAAATCAAGACAAAATTAGGAATTAAAATTAATTTTTTATTTAATGAAAACTTATATCCTAAAATAGGTCTGGTCTTAGGGAACCCTCACCTTTGACCACCCTATTTTGGCCCATTTTTTAATATTTATTTTCAGCATTTTTAAATTTACAAATTCAAATTTATTTTTCAGCTTTTCAAAATAATTATTGTGGGAAATCAAGAATGCATATAAATATAAGTCTTTTTCACTATTTGAAAAAGGGAATGGAATTTTGAGCAATTGAGCATCCTAAAGGTAGTCAAGGAAATTCAAGAGAAAAATAAGCATCATTTTACAATGTTTTTCATCAGTCAAGATTCATGTTAGCAATGCATCGTGTAAGATTTATTTCATGTTTTATGTTCATTATTTTGTGAGTACTAACACTTGCAAGACCTTCAATCAAACATCAAATTCTCCTTTTATGAGATGTGTGACATGAATTCAGTCCATCAAGGAAAACAAATATGAGTGGTAAGTTGTAACACTTGTGATTTATCATTTGTTTTATCCATTTACCTCTACCTAATCTAGGGTAAGTACTCTTTATCCAACATCATCATAGTCATTGTGGAGGTGGAAACACCAAAACAAGGTTTGACTTAGGCAAACCCCTATATGACACAACCTTTCTATCCTCTCTTTCTTGTAGGTGATAGATCTAAAGTGGATTTGGAGAAGATTGAAGACCTAATACCAAGATCAAGCATTCAAACACTCTACCTCATCAAATTGGGGCAAGATCAATTATTCATCAATATATGAAGTTCCAAAGCTGAGTCCAATAAGAAAGCACCTATAAACTGTAACACATTTGATCTTGTTAATAAATTTTAGAAACACTTATTTCTCAGTGAAGGGCACCCACACCCTTGACCAAAAGATTCCAATCCAGATTTGAATGCTAGGTTCCTCTATCTTTGCCATCTGTTATGCTATTCCCTATTTTTGTTTACCAGTTTTGTGTTTCTTTTGTATTTACATCAATTTACTATAGTTGCATAGTTTACCTAGTTTACAAAATCAAATCAATACAATTCCTAATCCCCACATTCCTTCCTAAAGGGGACCAAAACCTTGATCAACCATTCTGGCTCTTCCTTGAGGATAGTAGCCAAGTGGTCTTTTATGATCATTTTTGTCTCTCAAAATTGATTTATAGAAAGGCATGATTTATGCCCTAGATCCTCTTTTCCTACACTACACTGGTTATTAGAATAACTTACATATTTGAAAAGTAGAATCAAAATAATACATTTCATATTACTAGACTTTTAAAAGATTCTATGTGTAAGTGCTTCAAACTTTTACTCTAACTGTGACAAACTTTGTTTATTTGGAAAAATACTTTCACTTTTTGGCCAAAAAGTGGACCCAACTTATTGCACTAACCCCTTCATAGTGAGGAAGTTCCCAAATATATATGTACTTAGCCTCATAACCACTAGGTAGTTATGTAAAGCGATATAAAATAATAATATTTCAAATTTTAAGTGTACTATGAGTTTAATTTGAAATATTAACCTTAAATTTTATAAAATAATATATTTAAATATTAATTTTTAGCTCAACATTGGAATGCATTAGGATATCATATTAATTTCTACATCACTTACTCCCCACTATTGTCATTCTTAACATGCATTACTTCTTAGTTAGGTTGATCTCCATATGTAAATTCCAACAATTTATCTACGACTTCTTTCACCAAATTCAAATATAGCCCCTAAGTGTACCTAAATCGATATCTTTGTTGGTGTTTCATGATGAGCACTTTGGTAACTATTGTTCAAAGCTATAAAAAAACACTACTTTTATTATGGGATTATCTATTGAGTACACATTGAATCCTATTGATTTTGAAGATCCTTGTTTGATTATCTCTGCAATTTTTTTGGTAAAGAAGCTAACCAAATTTATGATTTTTTTTCCCATTGAGGAATGTGCATGGAATTTCTTCTATCAAAGTCTATTTTTTTTGGACAAAGAATTGTTGAAAAGAAATTTAATCTTCTCTTACTTCTTTTTTCTTTCTTCAAAGAATTTAATTTTCTACATGGCTACTCTTTACCACTCGTGGGGCAAGCTAGAGTTAGTTTTATCAAAAATTCCAACTAACACTAAGACAAAACAAATTTCACCATTTTATGAATTTTTAGTAAATAAATCTTTGAGCACCAATAGTTCCTCATCTATTTTCTCTACCAATTCCATCAAGGAACTATGATCATCATTAATCTTGTGGATATAAAGAAACAAATTCCTTAATGGTCCTTGAACCTCGACTAAGTAGAGAGTCCTTTCAAGTTTTGGTGGCTTATAGGATGCCTCCAAATTCACTTATAAATTGTATGTTTTTATCCAAAAAAAAAAAGTTTGAAAAGGTATAGAAGAAGATGAACAATAAGGCTAACAAGATATTGGATATAACAAGTGAGCCACTTCACTTCTTGTTTTAGTTTTGCTTTACTCTCTCCATATTTATCTATCTTGTGTATGGAAGAAGACATTGAAATATTTATGATTTATTTCTCATTTTTTTTATTGATTCACCAAGTGCCACCTTAACAATACAATAATCAAGTATCTTCATTTATTTTTCTTCCTTGTCACACATAGAAGTAGCAATCTCTATAAATATTCTTCCCTAAGCATCCATGGTAATAGAATAGGACTCTTACTTTCGTGGATTAAGAAAAATATTTGAAGAATAGAAAGAAAAATGTTTGATGTGGACAAATTTTCTTTTCATCTTCTTTATTGTGTTATCTAGCCACAAAGGCACACTTAAATTAGTGGAATCTACTTGTTACACTATTTTCTTTTAAACTAACATATTTTGAGGAGTTGATAGAGGCGGAGGTTGAGAGGTGGGAGAATTATATTAAAGTGGAGATCCATGAGTACAAGCAAAAGTAGATCCACAAGGAGAGGGTGTCCTTTCATGCACAAGAATTCTCACTAGGGAAGGTGGCTTTTATCAAGAAAGAGAATTCTTAGAGATAATTTTTTCTTCTTGAAGGGTAGTTAAGAGATATTATTAGAGGTATTTATTAGGAAGGCTTATGGGCGGAAACCTAAGGGTGTTCTTATGAGAGGTCTTGAGTTGAATATTGACTTGGAGTAATATTTAATGGAAGATAAAGGGGAAGATGGTTTCTTCAATAGTATCAGTGTTTGTGGCAGTTTCTCTAGATTCACTTGCTTGTTCATCTACTCTCTTAACTTTGAATTTATAATTTTTTCATCTTTATCAATTGAATAAAATCATCTATAGTTTCTTTCTCTTCATATGTAATACTAATTTGCTTTGTATTCCAAGTTCTTGTGTATCAACATGAGGAGATACAACCTCCTTGTGAAGAGTCTATCTTTTCTTCAATATTTCTAGCTTATGCTTCTTTACTCCTTTAAGTACCAATTCCAATTATTTCAATCTTCTTTCTATACAATCTTGACTTTTTTTTTTAAATTTTTATGGAAGAATCTTCCATAATTGACCAATTCATCTTTAGAATAAGCCCTGGGAGTGTATATTTTATGTAAGTTGTATTTAGGATCCAATACCTTTCCATCATCAAAGATTTCTATAGGATCTCTAGATATCTATAACAACTTAATTTGATGAGAAGTTTACCTAGAATAATCCCTCTTCCTAAACTCATGTTTATCATCATAATCCACCTAGAAATATTCAAGATAAAGATAATGCTCATATATTTGTCCATATAAGCCTTTAATGCTTCTCCTTGAATTAAAACTATTTCTCTTGTTGTATGAGTGTAACATACTTTCTACATCACTTTATTAGTAGTTTAAGCATGAAGGCAAGAAGAAAACAGATAATTACAAATAGTGATAAAAATTGAATACATATTTTATATTTACTTGAAAATAATTTGTGCACATCACACAACTTCTTGCATAACTCTAGTAATATGAATTTGATGATAGGATACTTTGGAAGTTTATACCATGTGTTGGTAAAGCACCCAACTCTTGTATAAGTAAATGTGGAAATTTGGATAAATTAATTTCCCCTACTTGTAATGGTAGGAGTAGACTCTAATGGAAGTGTTTTGTTAAGATAATTTTCCAAGAGCCTAACAATGTAATAAATAAATGTATCATTTATCCTATTATAATGTTTACACCTTTCTTTTGGCTTCAATATGGGTAATGTTCATACACCCTCTTTTGATCTATATCATGACCCCTACTTTATTCAATCCTAGAAATACTACTCTAACTTGAGAGGAGATATAAAGTAGGAAGTCATTGAGAACCATTTACTTTCTTGTACATTGTAGAGTTGATCATGCAAGTGACCACTTATCAAAGTTTCCCAATCAATTTTATTCTTATTTTCAATAATAATTTCCATGTATTGAACATCCAAGAGTGAAAGTCTATCATTTGATTATGTTTTTGAGACTCAATAAAAATAACATTTGAACATGATTTCATAAGTAAACTTACAAAAGACTTTAAATAATTTAAAACTCATTGTCAAAAAGAGTAAGGACAACAAACAAATCAATACATACTGATTAGAAGATTACAATATATAATAAAGAAAAAAATAGTTTAACATGTGATTATATTATCAAGGGTCAATATAGATAACATTTAAACATGTGATTTCGTGACTAAACTTACAAAAGACTTTAAATTTTTGTTTAAGACTCGTTACAAAAACAGGAACAGCACCTTTAGACTCTTAGAGTGGTTGTGGTGTGGTCAAGAAGCCAATACATGTAGATTTAACATTTGATTGGAAAGCACACAATAAGGAAAGATTTAGTCAATCGTTTGCCTGTGTTGTGGGTGAGAAGGGTAATATAAAGTTTTTAGGTTTGATGATTATAAAGCATAGATATGATAGAATTATTTTCAATTTTTCTGATTTTACAGTGTAGAGAAGGTCAAGTGAAAGTCAAGCGTAGAAGCACGCATGAGGACAAAAACAAAAGTTGAAAAATAAAGTTGACTTTGTGTTGGATTAAGCTGGTCTTTTTGTGCAAACTTTTTGTGGTGGGAGATTTAAGTAGTAGAGTAATGCTTAGGGCTTTCCAATGTTTGTTGTGTATATGATTGTGTACGCTTTCAAACCAAAAAAAAACAGTGTAGGTGAAATGAATAGGACAGAAGCAGAGATTAATGACAGTGCAGAGGATACCAAAATAGAGGCGCGCAAAGAGATATTTATAAGGGCGAATGATATTTACAAACACATGACACTCAGATGCGCACAACAAAATCACAAGTATGTGTAGATGTTTCAAGCAACATCAGATGTTTCCCACAAGCCTGCATTTAACTTTGGGAAGACAATTAGTAATGCTTGGTCATACTCATATGTCCGCGTGCGTATGGGGTATGCTTTTGTTCATAAGAAGAACGCAAAAAGGACGCAACCATGATAAATATGAAGAAACTTACCATCCAATTAGGTGGTGTAAGTGTCATTAAAATTGTAAGAAGCTAGATGAGTGGTCAATAAGAATCTCTCAGAGGTAGTCATGGAGGAGAACAAATCTAAGTGAAACGCATAATCTGCAAGTGTTGTGGTCAACCAACCCCAACTTAAAGTACTGAGAGCAATCAAATAGTTAGATGGAGAGCACATGGTTTTAGGTGCATGCATACACACAAGACTATTAGAACGTCATGTGAGGGCAGAAGACTATATATGTATATACACCGTTCAGCATGTATGCAAAGAAGCCACGTATTGTGCACAATGGGAAGGATTAGAATACAATCAGATATTGATAAGTAGGAGGTATTTTCCACAGCGTGTCAAATTGTGATATTGCTATCAGGATTCAATCGTGTAGTTTTACAAGTCAAACTCATTGACCCATGTTTCATGAGTAGTGGTTCACAAGAACCCATCTCTCATGATAATGAATGGTCTATTGAACACTCATTGCATCTAGGTGAAGCACCCGGAAAGGTCACCCATCCCAGTATAACTCCATCTCAAGCGCTCTTAACCATAAAGTTTTTCTTAAGATTAAACCCACTTAGCTTACAACCCCATTTACAAAACCTTTAATAAATGTTGTGCCTTATAAAATAACTTATAGAATATATTGTTTAAGTCAAATTTAAAATATAAATTTATGATAGATATACCATACTTTGAAATAGAGGTTCTTGCATCAAAACTCATACAATCTCCTTTCGATAAAACAAACTACTAAATGTCGTGTAACTTGCATATCGAGTGCCACTTTGAGAATTTCCAATCGTTACCATTTCTTCCTCCTATAGTTGCATTACTAACTAAACTCATATCTCCTTGCTACTTGATTCATAGGACTTATAAATTGATCCAGGATGTCCAATCTTGGAACTTAAATAGATATTTGGAATCTTAAACGCATAAAGAATATAAGTGACGCCCAGGTTCAAGATATCCATCGGTTCCATCGTCATGTAGGTTTTATCTTCCATGTTTGGATGACTCTTTTTCACTCTATCTGTGAAAAGGGTTTTATCTTCCACATCTATTCAGTACCTTCACCATTGTGTTGACTCCCATTCGGTATTCTTCGTTGAATCATACTCACTGCATGCTCCAAGAACAAGTGTGAAAAGAAAGAAGAAAGATCCAGCAAGCTACATTTTCCAAACCTAGGCCATAACTGGTTGGAACATGCAACCTTCCGATCATCCCCACTTGGCGGTGATTGCAGTAAGTTTGGAGGGCGGAATGCGGAAGATATATTCAAGGAGAAAAGGTGATGTGGAAAACTTCATTTGCCACGTCGATGACTTCACTTCTCTCCGCTTCGTGACCATGCAAAAACTAGTTTCCAATTTAAAGCTAACGAAATCCTACATATATTTGTTTGTAAAATGGGGAAACCATATAAAAAAAAGAAACGCTCTTGATCACCTCTCATTTAATCTTTTGACTGATTGCATTAGATGCATAGCAAAACGGCACTGGTTATCCAGTCATCAGGATGCACCATATGTACTTATGATTCATACATCCGAAACCTCAAGTGTTTGCGCATTTGTTAGAAAACAGTTTTCATCCAAAAAAATTGACAGACTTGTCAGACATGTTTCAGCTTTCACTCCACCACCTTTGTTTAAAATTTTAACTCATATAATAAATCTCACTCTATCGTAATGCATGGACCATATAATAATAATAATTATATAATACTAGCACTTGCATCAGAAAGAGGTGTAAGAGTTACATCAATAAAAAAAAAATATAAATTAATATGATAAGAAAGTGGTTCTTAAAAAATATATAAATAAAATAAGTATCTTAGAAAAGATATCTTTAGAAGTTTTTTAAATATGCTAATTGAAAATTAATAATATTTACAAACTGTTTAAGAAGTTTATAGTTTATTTGAGAGGCATGTTTAGTTCAAAATTCAAGGCCTGCCACCAATGCCAATGTGAGGGGAAAAGGCACGTAGCCAACCATCATTAACACAATTTAAACAATCTCTTGCATTTTCAAGCGGGATTGACAGCATAATCATTGTTCCAAATATTCGAATCCAATCAAATAATGGAAGCTGGAGCTGATTTGGGTGATTTTTGTTCAGTATACAGAAGTATTTTCATTAGGTATGTGGTCTTCTAGCATACAATGAAGCTTCCATATCAACACCTTTCTTATCATTGGTGCAACTAATGACAAAATTGATATGAAGACAATGGCACCTCGTTGGCCTATTTATTATAATTGACGGACTTCGATTTCTGCTAAAAAGTCATTGCCTTTTTCTCTAGAGTTTGCTCCTCGTTGTAGTTGCTCGAAATCGACCACTTCAGATTGCCACCAGTTTGCTTACACTGCCTTAGACGCTTGTCTTCCACCTTCATTACAGGAGTTTTGATAATCCCTAGAGTCAAAAGCCACAGCCAGGGTGGAAGCATTTTTCTGGACGAACCAGAGTGTTTTGGAGATGGGAATGAGGTCAAATTTACCGTGCCTTTTCATTTATTGCAGGAAGCAGTTGAATTCACATGCCGCACACCTTTTTGCAAGGCTGAGTAATTAAAGCTTCTGTGGGAAAGCAGAGAGTTGTTGGGGTTATCTTACGTTCGCCATTGTCCAGAGACAGAAAAACTGTCAAAAGGAATGAAGAATGATAGAGCGTGTCTGATTATACGTAGGGTTGCAGAATCTAAAGAAATCCCGTCCAATGGGCAAAATCATTTGATATACGCCAAACGTGTTACAACCAACTGCAAAGAAGTAATTACCGCTAGAAATCCTGAAAGGCCCTATGGCAGAAAGGTTGAATGCTTTGGTGCTTGTAAAGTTAGTCGAGTTGTTGCGTGGTAAAGCATACACGGCAACGACAGTCAACCAGAATGTTGTTGTATGCAACAAAGGTGTGTCGAAGGTCAATTGTAGTGTATTTGAGGTGAACATTGGTAGGTCATTTGAAAAATGTCTTTTCTAAAACAAAGGTCTCAATGGAAAAGTGATAGCTTCAAATTAACTATGCATCTACTTATATGATCTGAACACAGCTAAAACAAAATCTCTGAATCATGAAAATAATTAGGCTCCATTACCAATAGGCTTATGTTATGTTTGCAATAGGGAGAGAGGGAGAGAGAGATAGGGATAGAAAGAGGCAGAGATACATGGGGAAGAGGGAGAGATAGAGAGACAAAGGGGTATGGAGATAGAGATAGAGAGGAAAATATAGATATAGATGGAGAAGGAAATGGAGATGGAGATGGAGGAGGAGAGGGATATGGAGAGTAGAGGGAGAGATAAAGAGAGAGGATATAGTAATAGATAGAGATGGAAGAGATAAACATATAGAGGGAGAGATAGAAAGATAAAGATAGAGATAAGAAGTGATATATATAGAGAGGTGGAGAGGAAAAGATATATGGGTAGAGAGAGATGGAGAGATAATGAGATAAAGATAGAAGGAGTGATGGAAGAAGAAATATGGAGAGATAGAGATAGAGAGGCACCAAAGAGATAGATATAGAGATAGGAAGGGAGAAACAATAAATGTGTGTATATGAATGTGTGCATATGAACATGGAGAGAGAGAGAGAGAGAGAGAGAGAGAGAGAGAGAGAGAGAGAGAGAGAGAGATAATGAGATAGAGATAGGAGGAGTGATGGAAGAAGAAATATGGAGAGATAGAGATAGAGAGGCACCAAAGAGATAGATATAGAGATAGGAAGGGAGAAACAATGAATGTGTGTATATGAATATGAGAGTGAGAGAGAGAGAGAGAGAGAGAGAGAGAGAGAGAGAGAGAGAGATGTGTAATGGCATGAATTTTCACCCCCTTGCAAATTCCTCGTTTACGCTACCTCATACCTTAGGAAATTAAGTTCAATACTGCAATTCATATTTCCATGATGCAGAGCATCTTTACAAAATCATGCTTTCATAATGTAACTTCAGAAGTTGATTCAAAATCTGATGTTTACACATTGTAACAAGGTTGCTTGGGTCATTTCCGATGCGTCTAGATCACTAGGATGGTCAATAACTAAGTTTTGTATCAAATTTGCAAAAATGCAAAGTGTATTAAAAAATTGTCATAAAAGTTGTAAAGTTGTACAAATAATGCAAATGTAAGGAAGATGAAAGGTCATCCTATTGTAGGTCATTCCAAAAGCAGTTGGAAGTTAGGGAGTCATCTTGTATTGCCTTTATAAAGGCCTTGAAGATAGTTGAGAACTCATGGGTGATTGAAATTTTGTGAATGAATAAATAATACCATTGTTATTAAGCATATTTCTACAAAAAAATCTCTATTTTCAGGCCATGTACGACCCAGTATGGATTGATATTCATGGGTAAATGCTTGTAAGTGATGAAGAAATCAATCACCTTCCATTTACATCAAGTCTCATGCATTTTGGTTGAATTTTGAATCAGATATTGAAGTTTTTGCAAAAACTGTTAAAAACCCCTGGTAGGGTAAACAGGGATAGGAAAAATTGTGTTTCTCTTTTAATATACGGTGGAATCCTCTAATTTTTGGTAAGAATATTATTCCATGCGTTCTCTCTCATATTATGGGGGTTTTGGATAAAAAAGAAAGGATTTGTGTGTGAGAAATTAAACTTTATGATTGTTATAGTTTGTAAAAATAGTGTTTCCAAGAAGCTTTAATATTAGGGTTTGTTAAAATGTCTTTGGGAATGGACTTTTGGTGTTTTTAAAAGCATGTACAGGTCCAATATAACATGTTACAAGAATTGATAAAGAGAAATTGATGGTGGAGTTAGTATATTCAATAAGCCCTACCTTATAAAGACCTAATTAGGCCTGGTTTAGCAACATTATAGTCCTATTTTGGAGCATATTTTTCAAAGTAATTCATGTTGGATCTTTGATATGTTATAAAATCCTTTAAGAGGCATCTAGAACACTAATTATAGTTTTGATATAAAAGTTGTGGAGGAAGTTATCTCTCTGATTGTTGGGTTGACAGACCTACAATCAATTGGGCTAGATTATGTAGAAAGAGGAATTGAAACAAGTGGTCAGTATATTTGGATTTGGGAGGTGTTTTATTTTGTTGTTACAACCTTGATGAAGATGTCTCAGGCCTAGAGATGGTTGTTTGTGACTTGGAATGCTTGGTTGGGATTTGTGGTTAAGAGGTGTTTTTGTTTCACATTTAGGAAAGTCATAAAGAGTTAGTGGAATATGGAAGGAAAAATTAATGTAATGGTTTGTTTTGTTGAATTTAAGGTTCTTGATGAATGGTAAAGACAAAGGTGGCCATGGTTGAGTCAGGTTTAATGGGAAAGTCTTATTTGTTCTTGAATAAGTCAATGCATTGAAGGGTGCACTAATGAAGGTTTTTGAATCCTTGTAACATGAATTAAGGATTGTATTTGTGAAGTCCTAGACAAGATAAACTCATGTGAATGAAGGTTTTTTGATAGATATAATGAACATTTGGAACTCTAAATGCAGATTGGAGTGTTTGAATTAAGTGACTGTGAAGGGTAAGTTGAATGGATAATCCAAAGGATGTTTGAGTTTTGCTAATGAGATTGAGTTTGGTTGTGTTTCTTCCTCTTACATTGCATCAAATTGGTATTAGAGCCCAAGAAAGATTTGGGTTGGTAAGTTTTAGTTGTGGTTGGTTATAGGTTATGTGAGAACCTGGTGGTTGCCGAGAGAAGGCAGAGAAAAGTTGAAAAGTTGTGAGCAAGGAGAGACTTGGTGAGACCATCTAGAAGAGATGGAGATACTGAGAAGGCATTTGTAGGTAGAGGAAAAGAGGAAGAAGAGAAAGAGACAAGAAAAGTTTGACAGAGAAATTGCTGAGTTGAAGAAAGAGTTGAAAAGGTTTTAAGAAGAGTTCCAAGAATCCATGAAGAGGATGGAGCAGATGATGAAGGAGATGAAGCAACTGATAAGTTGGCACTTAGTAGTGAAAAGGAAAGTTTCACGGCCCATACAAAAGATAATCAAAAGGAGAAGGCACAAGAAGATGAAAGCGCAAGAAGTATTTGAAGATGCTAAAGAAGAGTTCATAGATGAAGAAGGTAAAAGTATTGCAGACATCCCCAAGCATGATGAAGGTATGACAAAAATAAGCGACTTGATTTCAGAGGTTGAGTTGATTAAAGAGTAGATTGTGAATGAATTGACCTTGGAGGTTTGTAGAGAATTGATGAATGAAGCTAGAAATCATGTTTCATTTCATTGTGTTACTAATATTTTGGACAAGGAGTAGGTTGTAGGTTAAAGGACAAGGAGAGAAACAAGGTATTGAGAAGCATCAAAGCATAAGGAACCTGATTTCAATTGGTGAGCAAGATAGGAGGCTAATTTTCATGGACAAGTTCTTGTCGAAGGTGAAAATGAAGGTGATAAGGAGTAGTTACAAGGTGAACCAGAGGCAGAGCTTACATAAGACAAAAGGGAATGAAGACTTGTTGACTTCCAAGAGGACTTGGAACTTTTTCTTGGCCGAGAGTATGATGCAGAGCATCTTAACAAAATCATGCTTTCATAATGTAACTTCACAATTTGATTCAAAATCTGATGTTTACACATTGTAACAAGGTTTCTTGGGTCATTTCCGATGTGTCTAGATCACTAGGATGGTCAATATCTAAGTTTTGTGTCAAATTTGCAAAAATGCAAAGTGTATTAAAAAATTGTCATAAAAGTTGTAAAGTTGCACAAATAATGCAAATGTAAGGAAGATGAAAGGTAGGTCATTCCAAAAGAAGTTGGAAGTTAGGGAGTCATCTTTTATTTCCTTTATAAAGGCCTTGAAGATAGTTGAGAACTCATGGGTGATTGAGATTTTGTGAATGAATAAAGAATACCACTGTTATTAAGCATATTTCTACAAAAAATCTCTATTTTTAGGCCATGTACGGCCCAATACGGATTGATATTCATGGGTAAATGCCTATAAGTGATGAAGAAATCAATCACCTTCCATTTACATCAAGTCTCATGCATTTTGGTTGAATTTTGAATTAGATATTTAAGTTTTTGTAAAAACTGTTAAAAACCCTTGGTAGGGTAAATAGGGTTAGGAAAAAATGTGTTTCTCTTTTAATATTTAGTGGAATCCTTTGATTTTCAGTAAGAATATTCTTCCATGCATGCTCTCTCATATTATAGGGGTTTTGGATAAAAAAGAAAGGATTTTTGTGTGAGAAATTAAACTTTATGACTGCTATAGTTTGTAAAAATAGTGTTTCCAAGAAGCTTTAATACTAGGGTTTGTTAAAATGACTTTGGGAATGGACTTTTGGTGTTTTTAAAAGCATGTCCAATATAACATGTTCCAAGAATTGATAAAGAGAAATTCATGGTGGAGTTAGTATATTCAATAAGCCCTACCTTATAAAGACCTACTTAGGCTTGGTTTAGCAACGTTACAGTCCTATTTTGGAGCATATTTTTCAAAGTAATTCATGATAGTTCTTTAATATGTTATAAAATCCTTTAAGAGGCATCTAGAACACTAATTAAAATTTTGATATAAAGGTTGTAGAGGAAGTTATCTTTGACTGTTTGGTTGGCATAATTACAATCAATTGGGTCAAATTATGTAGAAAGAGGAATTAAAACAAGTGGTCAGTATATTTGAATTTGGGAGGTGTTTTGTGTTGTTGTTACAACCCTGATGAAGATGTCTTAGGCCTAGAGATGGTTGTTTGTGACTTGGAATGCTTGGTTGGGATTTGTGGTTAAGAGGTGTCTTTGTTTCACATTTAGGACAGTCATAAAGAGTTAATGGAATATGGAAGGGAAAATTAATGTAATGGTTTGTTTTGTTGAATTTAAGGTTCTTGATGAATGGTAAAGACAAAGGTAGCCATGGTTGGGTCAGGTTTAATGGGAAAGTCTTATTTGTCCTTAAATAAGTCAATGCATTGAAGAGTACACTAATGAAGGTTTTTGAATTCTTGTAGCATGAATTAAGGATTGTATTTGTGAAGTCCTAGACAGGATAAACTCATGTGAATGAAGGTGTTTTGATAGATATAATTAACATTTGGAACTTTGAATGAAAATTGGAGTGTTTGAATTAAGTGACTATGAAGGGTACGTTGACTAGATAATCCAAAGGATGTTTGAGTTTTTCTAATGAGATTGAGTTTGGTTGTGTTTCTTCCTCTTGTATTGCATCATTCTGCCACCTTTCCCTATCCACTTGGTAGTTGTTTTACATGTCGTTGGGGGATATTTTGTTGGGGATGCTAGTGTGGTGCGCAGACATCTACGCAACGTGTTTTCATCCTGATAGGATTCCTGCCTCTGAAATCTACAAAGGTGTTACACTCCTCCATTAGACATGAAGTGTAATGTCTCCTTCCCTTCATACTAACTTAAAACAACTCCTTTGCCTCAATTTTTTCCTTCAAATGGCTATCTTCTCCATTTAATTCATCTTCTTCACAATCTTCTTGATCATCTTCACATTTTGGGAAACTCTCTTCACTCTTCTCAACATTTTCATGCTTAATCACCTCCATTGAAGTTGCAAGTTGATACTTTGTTGGTTTTAGTCTCTTTTTTGTTGTGGAAATGTTAGCATTTGAAAGCTTGCGAGCTCGCTCCTTATCCCATATGCCTTGAGCGCACGTGGTTGAAGGTGATATCACTCCATCTTCCTTTTACTTTGCATTATCATTTTAATACCATAGCATATTGTTGTTCAATGTATTGCTAAGGGTATTACTCTTTCAATATCTTTCCTTTACCATCTTCCTCTTATTGTTGCTATTTGGTTGTTCGTAGAGGTGGAAACACTAAAGTGAGGGACTGACTACTATAGTCCTCTAAACACAACCCCAACATTTTCCTGTCTTTTTTGTGTAGGTGCTCCTTGAGGTGAAGATCTAGAAGATATCAAATTGTGGGTAGGAAGGTGCACTTTCCTCACCCTTCTTTGTCATTTGATAATTAGACTTAGTCTTAGTTCTCTTCTCAATATTATATTATTTTGTTGCTTTTTGTTTCTGTTATTCCATCAAACTATATCCGTTAGGTTGTTAGTAGGTTTTCCTTGGGTTTTGACTATACTTTATGCTTTCTATTCGTATGGATGCCAACGTCCCATTGAGATTCCAGTGCGTTATGTTGTCATCTGTGTCACACGCTATAGTCCTTTAGCAGTGAGCTGTCTAAGTCATAGTACAGACTCTGGAAACTCACTCACCTAACTTCCTAAAACATTCAAGCTTGTAAAAGGAAAACAACGACCTAGTTGCTCTTCTTTTCAGTCTTTAAACTTTAAAATTTCCTGAAACATTCTATTAGCTTGAGGTAGATCAGGGAAGCCTATTGTTCTAGACCCTCCCATGACCTAGGGTCCTGAGAAGTCAGTCCCCCTCCTTTACAATATGTATAAATAGATAGTGAGGGAGAGGGAGGGAGATAAATAAAGAGAGGAGAGAGGAGAAGTAGATCTAGATATAGAAATAGGAAGTGATAGGGATAGAAATAGGGAGAGATAGGGATAGAAATAGGGAGAGAGAGAGATAAATATATAACTTGAGAAATATAGAGGGGGTGAGAGAGAGACAAATACAAAGAGAGATAAATATAAAGTGAGAGACATAAGGAGAGAAGAGGGAGAGTGATAAATAGAGATAGAAAGAGGGAGATAATGAAAGAGGGGGAGATTGAGAGAGAAAGATAAATATATAGGAAGTGATATATAGAGAGGTAAAGAGGGATATATATATATATATATATATATAGAGAGAGAGAGAGAGAGGGGGGGGAAGAGTGAGAGATAAAGGATGTGATATAGACAAGTAATAGAGAGAGGGAGAGATAGATAGAGGGGGGGAGATAGAGAGAGGGGGCCATAAAGATAGGAAGGGAGAAACATGGCATGTGTGTGAGAGAGAAATATATTAGAGATAGAGAGGGAGAGGAAGGGAGAGAGAGGGAGATAAATATAGAGAGGATAGAGGAGAAGTAGAGAGATATAGAAAGAGAGAGTGATAGCAATGAAAATGGGGAGAGATAGAGAGATAAATTTACAGTGGGAAAGAGAGAGGGGAAAGAGAGAGAGATTAGGAGATAAGTATAGGGGAGAGAGAGGGAGAGGGAGAGGGAATGAGGGAGAGAAAAAGAGAGGGAGAGATGGAGGGATAGAAAGATAGAGATAGGAAGTTATATAGAGAGGTAGAGAGAGGGAGAGGTACATCTATGGGGAGATATATATAGAGACATGAGAAGAGAAAGAGAGAGATCTCTTTATATCTATCTCCCTCTCTATCTCTATGTTTGTCATTATCTCTCAATCTCTCTCTTCCTCTCTCTCTCCTATTTCTCTTTATATTTGTCTTCCCATCTCTCTTACTGTATCTATCTTTCTTTCTTCCACTCTCTCTATCCCTTTCCCTCTTTATCTCTTGATCTTTCTATCTTTATATATCTTTGTTTCCTATTTATCTTTATTTCTCTCTCTCTCTCTCTATGTGACTATATGTATCTATGTCTCTCATCTTCTCTCTTTTCTTCTCTCTCTTTCTTTATATATCTTCCTATATCTTTTTGCCTCTCCCTCTTTATTCCTCTACATCTCTACCTCTTTCTCTATATATCTATCTCACTTTTATCTCTATATATATTTTCCTCCCTCTCTATCTTTCTATTTACTTTTCTCTCTATCTCTATCTTTGTTTCTCTCTTCTCTCTTTTTGTATCTCCCTCTCCCTCTTTCTATCCCTCCACTTATATATTTGTTTCTCTCTCTCTCTCTATCTCTCTCTTTGTCTATCTACCTCTCTCATCATGTCTCATCTATTCTCCCTTTGTTTCTCTATCTTCCTTTATTTCTCCTTTCTCTCTCTTTGTCTCTCTCTATATATTATCTCCGTCTTCGTCTCCCTTCTCTCTTCCTTTCTCTCTCTCTCTCTATACATATTTATTTATTTATTTTCCTCCTTAAGTGTGCAATGGGTACACTAAAGAGGTTTTACTGGTGAATTATCATATCCTTAATCAAATTACATGCTACCTAGGCATAACTCCTCACAGGCATGTGATATCTTTGTATTGTTGGCACAAAATGACTAATCAAAAGTTAGCTGAACTCTCTCACTCTATAACTTTTAATTTAAATTTTTTAGTTTAAAATTCACTTTATTATATAAATAAAAAATTAAAATTCAACATAGAATTGTTCTATTGTAGTGTCGTAAAACTACACCCCTTGCAATTTCACTAACACTTTCACATCCACTTTAGTGTTCATTCCATTAGTATTTGTGTAGGCTCATTTTAGCCCTGGGTATGTGCAGGATCATGATGGGCCAAAAATTGGCAATATGATGGGTATGTGGCTGATGACTTTTTTTTACCCAAAATTGATGAAACAAAAAGGGTTTTTAGAGGAGATTCTCATCTTTCCACCAATATAAATTATGCTTTACTTTGAATTTAATAAATAATTATTATTCATTTTCTATTTGAATTACGATTAAAGTCCTAATTGATAGGCTGATTGAAAAACATCTATAGCTTTCAAACGATATCACATTTTTTGAATCCAAAACATGCGTCACATTCTATGCTTCACATAATACAAGATTAAAAAAAGAAAAGTTGAAGTTCATGAAGTTTTGACAAAGATAAGGTGGTCAAACATACGAGTTTTTTATATTTTTTAAAAGTTGTAATAAAAAAATCATAATTAATTATTTACTTGGAAAAAAATTACAAAAAAATATGCATCACATGCGGACATAAGTTGTCTACTTATATTTAAAATATTATTAAAAATATTATCATTTTATTGTGGTTAGGGTGGTTAGACAAACACCTACCTCTTATTTTTCCCTTGAAATTTAAGTACTACTGCATTAAAATTTCAAATTTTCACCAAATAGATTTTAAAAAATAAAAATAAACCTAGTAGTTTAGAAACTACATTCAATTTTCTATAGATTCTATTCTTACACATTTTTGAAATAATATAGATAACTTATTATATTTTTTATGTCAAGTTGCCTAACTCTGATTTTTTAAAAAATTTTGCCACTTAAGGGCTTGTTTTTTCCATGATGATCCTGCACATACCCCCTTGCATCAGAATTTTCCCCTCTTAGAATGCTCAAGACCCATTTTCAGTAGCTACCTCGGTGTGTCAGCTTTGAGTAAAACCTTGTGATTTCCTTGTTCCAACCATTTTTTAGCATGATTTGTCTGGACACTAGTGTGCCACACAAATGTTCATGCACCGCGCTAGTGTCCCACACCATTGCCATGTTCAAATGATTGTTTTTGAGCCTTTTTCCACTTGTCACCTACCTTGGTCGGTGGAAACAACTCTGGAACCTTCTTTTCCCTCCTCTTCTCTCTTTTAAATCTATCTCTTAAGTCTATCTTGATATCTCTTGGTCTCTCTTGCACTTCCTCTCTTGAACTCTCTTATTTTTTCTCTCTTTCTCTAAATCTTGCACGTCTCTTTTTCTTGCTACAACAATCTCACATTCTCACAACACTCTTTGCAACTCTCTTGGTTCTCATGGCCCTTTCTTTCTTTCTCTCTCTCTTTGGCTTTCTTATGTCTTGCATGTGATATTTATCTCTTGTCAAATTGTGTCTTTGAGCATCTTGGGATTTCTCACATCCCTTTTCTATGCATTTCCTATCTTGTCTATTTATCTATTTCACTATTTATTATTTTCTCTATCTATCTATCTAGCTTTCCATAGAGGTGGAAACACCAAAATGAGGGTTTGACTAAGGCGAGCCCCTAAACAACCCCAACATTTGTCTTCGGTCTTATGTGTGCAGGTATCAACGATATTTCATTTTTGGAGGCTTCATTGCTTGGTTTTTGTGTGAGAACTTTCTTTCTCCTTCTTAGTTTTATCATTCACATCTCATTTAGTTTGCTTTATTTTACTTTTGTTACTTTCAGTTATTTTCCCACATTTCAAGAGTCCCTAACAATCATATTGTTAGTAGACATCTTTTTTTCTATGACATTCTCAATTTTTGGTCTGTACAAGATGCTAGCTCACCTTTGGGACACTAGCACTTCACATTGTCGTCTGTGTGCTGCGTTGTTGTCCTTAACCAAGAGCTCGCCAATCCATATAGAAAACCTTTGTGGCCTAGTCTTTATGATTATGGAACTCTCCCCATGTTATTCCATTACTTGAGCATTATTCCTTGAGGTAGTTGAGGACCATTTTCTCCTTGTATACTTTTCTTTGTCTTAGAGACTTGGGAGTAGGAAATATCCTCCTCTACATATTGGTGAACTTGACACGAACATTCCTTCCATTAAGAAAATATCGAGGCACTGTCTCAAACCCCATTCCATGTCGTCAAAGTAGAATTAATACGACAACCTTCGACCAACTTGTTTATGCATTATTTCTTGTATTTAGCTCATTATTTTCAAAATGCATTTGTTATCTTCTTTTATTAATTCAATTTGTAGTTTTTTTCAAAGTGTTAATGATGTTCCATTCCATGAATGTGATGGTGATTTGGATTTACCTATGTCAACTGGTATCCTTGATCCTTCTCATGAAATTCCTCTTGTCTCAGAGGATATTTTGGTTGCAAGAAGATGAAATCATTAATACTTTTCTTAATGTTACTCTATCTTCTCTTCGTTTCAATGCACTGTCTTCCAGAGATAATGTATTAGTGAATTATGAATCTCCTCTCTCATTGGATTCTCCAAGGATAGATGTTGAGTATATTTATTTAGATAATTCCTCTATTAGTTGTGATGCATCTGTAAATGTTGTCATAGCCTCTACCACTCCTCAAAGTCCTAAGAGACAAACCATTTATATGAATCTAGCTAATCCTTCTCCTAAAAAGATTTGTTATATTCGTGGTGCTCCATTTAATAGTAATTTTCTAGATCTTATGCAATTTAAATATTCTTCTTATAATACAGTGGCTCACACTTATAATACTAGAAGGAACAAACTACATGATGATCAACCTACTTCTTTACCACCTTCTCAACTAAGCCTTCCTCAAGCACCTAAAACTATGACTAAGTGACCGAGTGAGTATGATCTTGTCGAGCAACTTCGTGTTACTTTTGTGAAGATCTCACTTTGGGATTTTCTTCAAACTTCTTTGATTTACTAGGGTATTACAGACACTTAAAAATGTCTCGATGGATCACATTGACTAACTAACATCATTTCCTCCTAAAACCCATCCTCTTTTCACTTAATTGATTAAATTAGCCTAGCTATTTAATTAATTATATCATTTTCATTTATTAACCTAATTAATCTAATCGAGTTAATTCACCCCCTTTCATGCGAATATTTCATCTCATTAAATTGAATAAATCAAATTATTTAATTTAATCCCTAAAGTCCTCTTATTTAATTAAATAACCCCAAGTTATTTAATTAAATATCATATCACTTCCTGTTTCCATTAAATAAATAAATTATTTAATTTAAATATCCTAATTCACCTAATTTTCATAATTGAAACTTTATTTAATTATCAAATTAATAATAAATCTAATTACCCCCACTTGCAAAGGAATATTCCTCCTTTGCACATTCCTCCAAATGGAATATTCCCATGGAATATTCCTTCCCCTTTTGCACAAGTAAAATTTTGTTTTAATTTGCTAAATATCTATTTCCCTCACCCATGAGAATATTCCAAAGAATATTCTTTCTCCTCACTCATTTGAAAAAGGGAATATTCATACAAAACTTCATTTGCAATTTAACTCAAAACTTCATGTGTAAGTTAACTCAAAACTTCTTGTAAAAGTTAACTTGTGACCTTTTGTACAGGTTAAAAGTGTGTTTATTTGAAGGAATGAGAACCCTTGATTAAATCTCATTATTGATTCTCATCGCTTGATGAGAATGAATGGTCCATACCTCCAAATTCTTTCATCCTTGACCATTGATTATCCTTTTCAATCTTAACCCTTTGTTTCTCATTTTCTTTCCTATAAATAAAACACTATTTGGAGAAAAATAGATCCATCTTTCAAAAGTAAACTTATGCTGTTGAAATCACTCATACTCACACTCACATTTAGCATCTTTTAGTTCATTTTAATTGCATTTAGTTAGCTTTATTCTTCCATTAATGGTTTCCGTGATCACATAATGGATCCATTTAGCTTGTTTATTAACTAGGGTTTGAATCTTTTAGCTTAGAATCCACTTAGATTAGCTTAGCATTTGTATATCTGAATCATTTTAGCATAGATCATGTGTAATTAGCATGCATCATGCTTATTTAGATTAAAATCATGTTTTCATACATATCTCACAATTGTTCCATCAATTTTCTTCAATAAAAATGACTAGAACAAGCTCATTGATACATGGGATTGGGAAAGGGTCACCGTTCCATATCAATGTGACACCACTCCCATAATGGGATAAGTTTTAGATGGATTAGAGTAGACATTTTAATGCTTTCATAGTTTAGAATGCTTAGTTTTGATAAATGTTTAGTTTAACTTTCATTTGAATGATCCTATTGAGATTTGACATTAGTGGCTTCGATTTTTCATGGATCAAGCGTAATCAACCCATACTAATCCATCCAATCATAGGTATTCTTCAGAAATCCTTAAAAAATATTATCTTGCCTTCTTCTGCTAGGCTGAAAAATGTTAATGTATTGATAGATCATATTCATGCAGATTCACCAAATATTATGTTCTCACCATAGGAACTCCTACCTCTAGAAATGTAGAAGCAAGAAAATCCTTTAATGATAATAATTAACATTAATAATATCAGTATTAGACATACGTTCATTGACACCAGTTCAAAGCTCAATGTATGCAACATTTCTCTATTGTCTAAAATTAAAATTGATTTAGCTTCTCTTGCAACTTCTTCTCTTGTTATTCATGGGTTCGATAATGTCAGTTGAGAATATTTGGGAATGATAATATTTCCATTAAGGTTGGGACTCATTACTATACCAACCTTGGTATATGTTATGTCAAGAAAATTACCATATATAACCTTCTTCTCAGTAGATCATGGATTCACGCGCTATGGGTATAGTCTTGTCTACCTTACATAGATCCATTAAATTTATTCATAATAATCAAGTAGTCACAATCAAGGTGACCTTGATGTTGTACACTTATGCGAGATGGAAACTACTAGTCAAGCTTTGGTTTCCCCTACTCTTAAAAATCTTGTCCCTTTAGTATCTTCTAATGCGTCGACATCTACTTTGAAAGTACCTGTTACAAAGGATACTCTTGAGAAAGATGTCCCAAAAAAAGATCCTTCTACTTCTCAAGAAAATGCATGTCTCGATGATGATTGGGGTTCTTTAGAATTTACATAATTCATTGGAGGATATAAAGTCAACCCGATCCACTTAGATATCTCAACAATATCATTCACACATGTTATCAAAGATGATTTTTCTTTTGTATCGTGGGATAATGTAAACGAAAATTGCAATTTCCTTAATGTTGATCCTCCCCCTTTGGAGGAGTTGTAATCACGTCATGGTCTAGGATTTAATATTGCTCCTAAGCATGGATACAAAGGAAATGGTCTTGGGCACATGAAACAAGGAGTTAAGGTCCCTTTGGAACCGACACCTCACTCTTTCTCAAGGGGTTTATGTTACAAGCCTTCTCTTTTTTCTTCATCCCCTCAAAGCCATTGTCTGCTATGATTATGTCTTCTTCTTATGAGCAATCAAGCCCTTCACAAGAAAAAAGGATTGATTGTTGCTCCTCATCCATTAGCATATCTTGTTGTGGCTTCTCAAAGACTGCTCAATTACTCTTCCTCCTACACAAGAAATTTCATGAACATGATAAAGAAAAAAATTCTTTTTGTTGTGTCGTAGAAAAATGGCCCCTTGTCATTTTCATGGCTTTTTAGGTCTTGTTTCACGATGTTTGGTCTATTTTTATTTGATTTTATGTTGTAATATGGCTTGAACATGCATATTTAGGTACTAAAATTCAAATAATGACATCTTGTGTTCAAGTGTTGTGAAGTGTTGTAAAACATTTCTACACTCTTCTAGACTCTTCATTACAATTCACCTAAAAATCCCCTTTTCATCACTAGACAAGTCCTATTTTGAAGCGAACAAGTTGTAAAGTCTTGTAACAAGATTTCATGCTTTTCTAGGCTCAATTTTACTATTTACACCTTTCTTAAGCTTTATTTGACCCCTTTATGCCCTTATAAGCTTTAATTAAGTGTATTTTTGAATGTAAACCTGAAAAATAACATTAAATGTGACTTAATTCCTGACCCCCATTTTTAGGTCCTAGGTGGGACCCATTCGCCATGGGTGGTGAATGAGTCCCCCTTGGCTCCAAATTCAAAATATTTTAAATTTTCTTTCAGGGTTTTATTCAAAATAACTTGATGTCGGCTTGTGATGAGGTATCAATGGGTTACTAAGGCACAAGAATGTATAAATAAGTGTTTTTACATCCATTTCAACCCACATTCATTCAAGCATTCATCAAGTTCACTTATTCACTCATTCAAGCACTTTGCATCACCTAATCAAGCATTCATCAAGCATTTTGAAGCATCCATTGACACTACTTTAGATTTTCTTCAACAAGGGTTTGGTAAGTTGATAGAATTTGCATGTTATTTGTTTATCATTCTCTTTCATTTCATTATTTCATTAAGGGTTTGATTACCAAAGTGGGGTTTGACCAAGGCAAACCCCTATTTGCTAACCCTCAACCATTTTCCCCCTCTTGCATGTGTGTTTGTAGAATTTTTTATGCATATTTAACAATAATTTTGGTGTTGAAGAGTGATCAACAAGTCAACAAGGTGTTTCAAGTCAAATCAACCACATTTCAAGCTTGGAGAAGGTATTTTATCTGTTTCCTACAGAATTGACTTCGACAACCCAACAAGCGGACATCCTCATATCTGGTAATATAGAGTTGTCTCTTGATTTCTCAAAATTCTAGGAGAGTACTGATTCACCACCAGTGGAAAATGAGTCCCACCTTAAGGTTGGAAACCTAACTTTTGTCAGATTCCAGATCCTGACACTTAGAAACCTACTCTCGATAGTTTTCATAAGAAGCAAGACTGATTCACCACCTTGAGTGAATGAGTCCCATTGGTGATTTTATGTAATTCTAGAAAACATCCAAAACATTCCAAAATCTTCATCAGACCTCCAGGTGCATATTGATTCAACTCATTTCTTTCTTTTCTGCATCTTTTTTCATTCATAGCTCTTTGTTTTCATATCACATTGTGTTTTCCAACATAGCATAAATCTTAAGTTTTGCATACATAATCAGTCATTTAGATCACTTAACTGCACTTAGATCATTTCATTTAGTCTAAATAACATCCTACATTGCATAATTTGAATGAACCTAGCTAGCATTTTTGGCCTACCTCTTTCCTTTTAGGTGCAAAACACTAGAAGAGTTAGAGAGCCTTGTGGTGCCAAAAATCTACGGTTCATTTTGGTGAACTTTCATTTTGAACACTTTACATTTCTGATTTCAATTGCATCTTGCATCTTAAGCTTCATTTGCATCAACATTCAATTAGGGTATTTTTTCGTTTTTGCATCCTAGGGATTCTTAACTTTCATTAGTGAAAGACTCATTTAGAGTTCATTTTTACATTGCATATCATTGAAAAAACTAAAAATCTGCATCTGCATCCTTCATTGGCATCTAAAAAAGCATTAGAATCTCATTAAATTTTCTGAAAAACAAAAATAAAATCTCATACTGGGACTCATTCACCACCCTGGGAAAATCAATCCACTTGCACATTCTACACAACATTTTCTGACATTTTCTAAGTATTTCTTGCATTATAGATTTATGTAGTTGCTTTTTGTTTTAATTTCCAGAATCTCTATTTTTAGTCATTTCTCGCATTTTAGTTTACTTGAAACATGGTATTTTCTTTTAATAAGTTTTGGAATTCATTAAAATACTTGGTAAACATGTCCAATTGTGCCTTTGGCTATGACCCTAATGACCTTGATCTGCCTCATGATCCTTCAACTCCTCATGATTGTCCTCCTTGTGATGTAGACTTCATTGGAGAAGATGATGATAGCATGAACAAGTTCTACAATGAATGCCTTGATAACCTAGAAGCCAATGCAACCTTTTATCCATCCATGAAGTCAAAAAATCTCCCTACTGTTGCACCTCCTGATCACTTTGCATGCTTACATCCTGGAATCAATAAAGGACCTAAAGTTCCTCCATCAAGTGGACCTAGTTCCTCTCAACCAACACATCCTCACCCATTTTATGATCACAAAGTCACAAACACTCCCATAAACCTTGACGAATCATATGGTAAAAGCTTTACTATCCTAAGTAAACAAGGTTGTGACACAACACATGAACATGACATTCACCAACTTCTTGAACAAAAATGAAAAGAAGAAAACACTACAGGATTAGGATATCAAGATCCTTCTAATCTTGATAAACCTTCTTTTGAATATTGGAGACTTAGAGATGATGGTATAGTGATTTTTGATTCTCCTCCTGACTTGAACATTTTCCTTCAACTTGAACAACCATTACCCAATTCTAATGACAACGATGCTAGGATCCCCATGGGTCCTTCTCCTCTTTCCATTCATGAAAAAGGAGAGTCTAACAAATGAAAATGACTTTATAAATTAAAGAAACTCAAGTTCCCTACACATCCTCCACCTGAATGTGAAAGGAGACTTCAATTTCTTTTAAACAAAGGTCTTATACTTTTACCACCTATAAATATTTTTTTCATTCATCCTAAAGGTTCTAACATACCATTTTTCAAATATCATCACATTCTTGGACATCGAACTGAAGAATGTCAGACATTGAAAGACATACTGGATAAGTATCATTTCACTAATACCAATTGCTTACCTATTAAATCCCTTTATCATGCCCTAGTTGTAGAATTTACTATACTCACTATTGCATGATCCTTTTACATCACCCACCTTGGATCATTCTTTCCTTTCCACTTTGTGCAGAGTTACAAAGTTCTTGGCCTTACCATTGTAATGCAATTGTCTTTGTCTCTTAACTATGTTATTCCTTTTCTGCTTCACTATGCAGATTGTGAAACCAATAACTTAGTTAATCATTGACTTACATTTGCATTACTAGCTCCTTTCATTTTTCTTGTATGTGTGTATCATGTTCCCTCGTATTGTGTGTTTGATATTTTCTCTCTCATCATACACTTCTCTATTTGTACCTCTCTTCTTCTATATGTCGTACATTTTCTTTTTCAATTTTTTTTTGTGTTTTCCTTTAGGGGATGACACAAAGCATTGAGACACTCTATGTCTCTTCCATGTTGACCCAAAAGGACCCTTTCCTTTCTGTATTTTTCTTGTGTTTTTCCTTTTGGGGATGATGCAAGGCATTGAGACTGCAATGTCTCCTTCATGTTGACCCAAAAGCTTTTCCTTTTCTTTTGCCTTTTTGTTTTCTTTTCACTTGTATTTTCCTGTTGGGGATGATGCAAAGCATTGAGATTGCAATGTCTCTTCCGTGTTGACCCAAAATAGACTTCATTTTTCCTTTTGTTTTCACTCTCTTTGTGTCATTCTTCCAGTTCTATGTGCTTTGGGGAATGATGACAGTTATGAGCTCTTTCATAAAACATTGCAGCAAAAAACATACTGACCCCAAATCCATAGATCCCTTATGTGTTTGGTGTTATCTTTTTTGGGGGGCAACTCCCTTTTCTACTGCTTTTATTTTCATTTACATGATGCAGTCTAACTTTGAAACATATGACTTGGCATAGTGCTTTCCAAGTTGGCTCTCATGTCTCATTTTCTTTTTGCATCTTCTTTCCTTTGCTACTTTAAAGTAATTGCTCATAGAATGATGTTTAGCAATTCCTTTAAAGTGGGGAGCATACATTGTCATTATTTCATTTGCATTCTTGGTTCTTAGTGCAACCTTACACCATTTCATATGATGCATTTTCCACTTTGTGGATGACATTGGGTGCGATGTCCTTCAGAAGTGTGATCTATCTTAGCATATTACATTCCTCTTAGTGGCCTGATGTGATGCATTACATCCCCTAAGTTGTGAATATTCTATTCTTTGATTGGTCCTCTCTTGGAGACATTAGACATAATGTTCCCCAAGTGAAAAATCTTGCATGAACTTAACAAGACTCCTTTGACCATCTTTTCCATTTTACACTTTTATACTTTTACATTTTTGCACTTTTATTTTACACTTTGCATTTTTACCACCTTGCATAACACAACTTGCATGCTTGTGGTACCTTCCTTTTTTATCATGAGTTGTAAGCATATGAATCTTTGCTTGTCTCATGAAGCACAAACCAAGATTTTTCTTTGTGGCACCTTGTTAAAGTTATTAGGAGGTATAACTTTGTTATGGTTGAGTGGGAAGCTCATTCAGCGACACAACTTTCCCCATAGCCACCTTTGTGTTTGTGAGTGCATACCAACTAGTGTATGTATCTTACCTTTTGGGCCTTCTCACTCGGTGGACCACCATGAGTTTTTTCACCCCAGAGTGAGTATACATTCTCTTTTTCAAACAACCAGCCTAGATCTAATCCACAACTAGTTGGACAGGTGATTGAGGCTTCATCCGATTCTCTCATTTCAACACTTGTGTGTTCCTTTGTCCTTATGCTTAGCTTTCCATGGGATCTTCATCCTGGGGGCTTGATCATCCCTCTTGATTGTTGTCATTCCATCTTGCTAACGTAAGTGCATTTGAACCCTCCTCTCGGTGTCCATGGCTACTTTAGTGTGAGTTTCAAGCAAGTTCATCCTCTCACTAAAGTGGGGGCTCAATCTGACATAGAAAAATGTCTCATCATTTTCATGGCCTTTTAGGTCTCATTTCATGATGTTTTGTCTATTTTTCTCTGATTTTATGTTGTAATATGGCTTGAACATGCATATTTAGGTACTAAAATTCAAATAATGACATCTTGTGAAGGTGTTGTGAAGTGTTGTAAAAAATTTCTACACTCTTCTAGACTCTATTCAATACAATTCACCTAAAATTCCCCTTTTCATCACTAAACAAGTCCTATTTTGAAGTGTTTTAAAGTCTTGTAACAAGATTTCATGCTTTTCTAGGCTCAATTTCACTATTTACACCTTTCTTATGCTTTATTTGACCCCTTTATGCCCTTATAAGCTCTAATTAAGTGTATTTTTGAATGTAAACCTAACAAATAACATTAAATGTGACATAATTCCCAACACCCATTTTTAGGTCCTAGTTGGGACCCATTTTCCATGGGTGGCAAATGAGTCCCCCTTGGCTCCAAATTCAAAATATTTTAAATTTTCTTTCGGGTTTTTATTCAAAATCACTTGATGTCAGCCTGTGATGAGGTATCAATGGGTTACTAAGGCACAATAATGTATAAATAAGTGTTTGTACATCCATTTCAACCCCCATTCATTCAAGCATTCATCAAGTTCACTTATTCACTCATTCAAGCACTTTGCATCACCTAATCAAGCATTCATCAAGCATTTTGAAGCATCTATTGACACAACTTCATATTTTCTTCAACAAGGGTTTGGTAAGTTGATAACATTTTCATGCTATTTGTTTATCATTCTCTTTCATTTTATTATTTCATTAAGGGTTTGATTACCAAAGTGGGGTTTGACCAAGGAAAACCCCTATTTGCTAACCCTCAACCATTTTTCCCCTCTTGCATGTGTGTTTGCAAAATTTTGTATGTGGATTTAACAAGAATTTTGGTGTTGAAGAGTGGTCAATAAGTCAACAAGGTGTTTCAAGTCAAATCAACAACATTTCAAGCTTGGAGAAGGTATTCTGTCTATTTCCTGCAGAATTGACTTCGACAACCCAACAAGCAGACATCCTCAGATCTGGTGTTGCATAGTTGTCTCCTGATTTCTCAGAATTTTGGGAGAGGACTGATTCACCACCAATGGAAAATGAGTCCCACCTTAAGGCTGGAAATCTAAGTTTTGTCAGATTCTGGATCTCGAAACTCAAAAACTTGCTCCTGACAGTTTTCATCAGAAGCAGGACTGATTCACTACCTTGGGAAAATGAGTCCCAATGGTGATTTTTTGTAATTCTAGACAATATCTAGAACATTCTAGAATCTTCATCAGACCTCCAAGTGCACACTGATTCAACTCATTTCTTTTTGTTCTGCATCTTTTTCATTCATAGCTCTTTGTTTGCATATCACATTGTGCTTTCCAACATAGCATAAATTGTAAGTTTTGCATACATAATCAGTCATTTAGATCACTTAACTACACTTAGATCATTTCATTTAGTCTAAATAACATCCTACATTGCATAATTTGAATGAACCTAGCTAGCATTTTTGGCCTACCTCTCTCCTTTTAGGTGCAAAACCCTAGAAGAGTTAGAGATCCTTGTGGTGCCAAAATTTGACGATTCATCTATGCATACCATTGAGTGTTTGGCCATTCCACTAGTGAATGTAAGGACTTGAAGGATAAAATAAAACTCCTTGATTCAAGTGCCATCACTCTTCCATCTATTGGTGCACCCGTCTCTTCTTCACGTGACAAGTGATATTGAGGTTTACCTTTGTCTTGTCCATTCTAAATCATAAAATTTCTTCTATTGTGTTGCTACCCATTATGTGGCATTTGTATCTTTGCTTGCTCATTGCAATTCGTGGTGGTACACTATTGTGTGCAACCATACTTTCTCTATGGTAGTGACACAATAGTCTCTAGCATGGTTATCCCCCCATGCATTGGGGGTAGCGATGACTTGTTCTAGAGGTATGCATCCTTCTTGAGGACCCCCTCTCTTCTCTTGGTATTTTCTTCTCCTTGTAATGGCTTGTGATCCTCTTCATAGCACACATCATTCTAAGGGGGGCTATCATATTTGCTTAATTTTCAACAAGGATTATTCTTTCAAAAGGATTCTTTGGTGTCTTATGCTTGGTGTCTTATATTTGATATTTGATATCTTATGTCTTGATGTTTGGATATCTTATATCTTGGTAACTAGCATGGGGGTAACCTAACTAGACTTGTCTTTTTTGTGACCATTCTACAATGCAGTGGGGAGCAGACACATGCTTATGCACCTACCATATGGTCTCTATCTTGCTAGTCATACTTATTAGTGCCATCTTTATCTGCTTGTCGTATGGTCTCTAGCCTTGCTAGCCATACTTATCAGTGATGTATTTTTGTCCGATCATATTATGTCATGACATGTGTATGAATTTTACCATATTTTCTTTGTTTCCCAACATGTTTGTCTGCAATGAACATGTTTGTGGTGAATTTACGGTTAGATTTTCAGGATAGAAGACACATGCCCTCTTCTTTTCTTGGCTCAAATTTATAATTGTATATACTAGATCGAAGACCTTCAAATCTTCTTCATCCTAAGTATATGCCCTTTCTCTCTCTTTTTCTCTTTGAAATTGGTTGCTTCCCTATCTTTTAGATGCATTCATCTCTTGAAGCAACCAATCCTTACGTTCTTCTCTTCGTTTAAGAATTATTCTATGTTATTTCTTAATTTGGGAATGCCACATAGTACTAACACGACCTCCTACATCAAGGTCTCTTTCACTTTGTTGACTCAAATATTGTTAATTTGTCTATTATGTGCCTTTGTGTATGTGTTATCCATATATATGTTCTAACCACATGATGTAATAAATTTTTATGTTCTAACCTTGTTGTCTTGTGCAAATCTAATATATTTGTTTTGTAGGTCTTTAGCCAAGGGGAATGCTTCCTAGGTTTGAAGACCTATCTAATTCCTCTATAGTATCCTTTTGGCATCATGATGTTATTTATGTTTAGTATATTTCCCTTTAACATGCATATATGTGTAGATTTGTGTGCCCACTAAAGTGGAGGAAAATGTAGTGTCATAAAATTGTACCCCTTGCAATTTCACCTACACTTTCGCATCCACTTTCGTGTCCATTTCCCTAATTATATTTATGTAGGCTTATGTTAGCCATTGCATCATCCTTTTCCCCTTTTAGGATGCTCAAGACTCCTTTTTAGTAGCTACCTTGTGCTTTCCTCATTCACACCATTTTTTAGCATGATTTGTCTAGACACTAGCATACCATGTGGATGTTTGTGCACTGTTCTAGCATCCCACAACATTACCATGTTCAAGCATCTTTTTTTGAGCCTTTTACCACTTGTCACCTACCTTGGTCGGTGGAAATGAATCGACACTTTGTAACAACTCGGGAACCTTCTTTTCCCTCCTCTTCTCTCTTTTAAATCTATCTCTTAAGTCTCTCTTGATCTCTCTTGGTCTCTCTTTGACTTCCTCTCTTGAACTCTATTATCTTTTCTTTCTTTCTCTCAAGATTTCACAACTCTTTTTCTTGCTATAACACTCTCACATTCTCACAACACTCTTTGCAACCCTCTTAGCTCTTACAACACTCTCTTTGGCTTCCTCAAGTCTTGCAAGTGATATCTATCTCTTGTCTTGTGTCTTTGAGCATCTTAGGATTTCTCAGATCTCTTATCCATTCATTGTCTATCTCGTCTATTTATCTATTTCATTGTCTATTGTTTTCTCTATCTATCTATCTAGCTGCGCATGGAGGTGGAAACACCAAAATGGGGGTTTGACTGAGGCAAGCCCCTAAATAGCCCCAAAATTTCTCTTTGGTTTTATGTGTGTAGGTATCAAAGATATTTCATTGCTAGAGGCTTCATTGCATGGTTTATTATGAGCACTTTCTTTCTCCTCAGTTTTATCATTTATATTTCATTTAGTTTGCTTTATTTTAGTTCTATTACTTTTAGTTATTTTCTTGCATTTCAAGAGTCCCTAACAATCATATTGTTAGTAGACATCTTGTTGTTTTTTATGATATTCACAATTTTCGGTTTGTACAAGATGTCGACATGCCTCTAGGATGCTAGTGTGTCATGTTGTCTTATGTGTACCATGTTGCCATCCTTAGCCGAGAGCTCGCTAGTTTGTCTAGAAAACCTTCATGGCCTACTCTTTTTGATTCTAGAACTCTCCCCATTTTATCCCATCACTTGAGCATTATTTGTTGAGGTTGTTAATGACTAGATTTTCTCCCTGTAGACTCTTCTTTGTCCTAGAGACTTGAGATTAGCAAATCTCCTCCTCTACATCTATAATAATTAAAATTTTAATAAGAAAAATGATTATAAATTAAATTAATTATAATAATTTTAATTATTATTTATAATTTGATAAAAGACAAATAATAAAAGTAAATTCCAAACTCAACTCTAAATTAAAAATTAAAATAGATTAAACTAGATGCAAAGCCAAAATATATCAAAATTCAAATGTTAGTAAACATAATAATTTTAAAAGATTAATAATAAATAATAAAATTATTAAATTAATAAATGATTAAATAGAAAAGTAAACCTAATTTTTTAATCTATTAGAATTGAAATATTAATAAAAATATATACCTAAAACTAAAAAATATAATTAATGTATTACAAAAAAATTAACATTAATTGAAAGATAAACTTGGTATTAACAAATAAAAAGTTATTATAAAATTGAATAAAATTATTAAATAAATTAAATTTTAAAAATTAAAACTATGCTTCAAATAAAATATTTAAAATAAAGTAAACTGTATTAAAATTGTTAAAAAATTTTCTTTTAACTTTTATATTAAATTACAACACCAAACTTAAAATGTTAAAAATAAAATGAAATTTATTAAAAAGATGAAAAATCAAATTGTAATTTATTGATTTATTTAATTCAACTTATATATATATACAAATAATATTTATAAAAAAAAATTGTAATTATTTATATGTATATATATTTTAAAAATTTAATTAGTAATATTATTAAAAAATTTATTACGCCGAGGTGTATTACAATGGCATCCACCAAAAAACATCAATGTAAGGAAAAACTCTTCAGCTAGAAATTAACGTTCAAATGACATGCAAATCCATATCCACTCTTAAATCTTATCTTCTTATCTTTTGATAAAAAAACTAAAATATTATTTTAAAATGGTTACAATTTAAAATAGCATTGAATTAGGGTTAGGATTAGAGAAAAATGATGAAAATTTTAGGATTAGAGTTTTGATTTACAACAAAATCAAATCAAAGAGAGTTGAAGAAACAAAAAGAACAAATAAATAAATAAATAATAAAAATAATTCAAATATTGGCATAAACTAAAAGAACAAATAATTAAATAAATAAAGATTTGATCGCAAAGAGAAATCAAAGATTTGATCATAAAGATAAATCAATCAAAAAAGAAAATTAGAGAATGATAACTCTCGGCGTATTTTATATATATTAATACTTAATATATGTATGCTAGTTATATATAAATAGCACTTGCACCTAAAGGAGGTTCAAGGATTATGCCAATAGAAAACTATATGTATGTTAATATATTAGAGAATATGTGTTTGTTAATATGTTAGAGAGTATGTGTTTGTGCATGGATGCACTTGAAAATTTTAGTTGGATGTGGCTAGATTTGTAACGCCCCGTTGTACAAACCCCAAAGGAACAACTAAAAATGCAACAATTTTTTTTGTTTAAAACATAAAGAATGCACTTTAAATATTCCAACATAACTAATGTTTCAAGTTGCACATCAAAGTCCCTTAGGGTACACGAGGTGACATTACCAAACTATCCCATAACAAAATTAACAGATGAACATTAAGTTACCAATTACGTAATCCATTCATTCACACATCACCATTAACACATTCATTCATGATAACCAAAATGTTAAGAATAATCTATATAAAACCATACACACAAATTACATTAAATTAATCATGAAGACATTAAGTACATATTTCCACAAATACAACATACCATTATCAGTATTTACAAATGGTAGTTCAAGAATGATTTACATGGTATGATAATACATTACATCAATCTGGTGCGGCCAAAATGGGAGTCAGGGGTGGTACGGCCACCGCCGACCACTCCCCTCCCTTAACATAATTTTTTTATTTATTTAATATTTCATTCGCCCCAAAACAAAAATGTGAAACTTGTACAGTATAAATTTAAAAAAAAAAAAAACAAAAGATAACATTTATATATATATATAGGTATAGATATAAATATATTTTCCCATAACAATAAAATAAATAATATGATAACAGTCCAATTCATTTTTCTCTAGACACAAAATAAATATGGGTATACAATTTCTAATACCCTAGTAAATTGATTTTCTTTCAAATCAAGAATTTTAGCAACAAGATTTATAGAATAAATTTAGAAGATTTTTCAAAAGATTTCTATAGGAGACTTACAGATTTAACACAAACAATTTTTTTCTAAAACAAAACCCTCTTTCAAAAATAGAGAAATTGATTTTCAAATATGGCAGAAATGATTTTCATTTTCCCTTATAGAACAATAAAAAAGAAAAAAAAGAATTAATTAATCAAAAAGAACATGGAGTCCTTCGTTTGATGATGAATCCAAACATGGTAACCCTTCTTCCTCTTTCAAAAATGAACTCCCTCTACAGATCCTTCTCAAATTCTTTTTAGCTAACTTCTGAATCAATTTGCTATTCTTTTCTTACAAAACAATTTCTCCAGAGAAATACAAAAAAACTTATCTTTTTATTTTCCATACCAAAACCAAAAATCATTCCTATGTGTGTAGAAAAAAAACTTCCTTCCCTCACAAAAATAAATAAAAATAAATAAAGCTCTTTTTTTTTTCTCAAAAATCCAACCCATCCATTGGTTATTTTTTCTTGCTTTAAAAGCTCACACTTATCTCACAAATTTAATCAAAAATTCATTAATTTCATATTTATCCTCACATGATATTATCCTTAGATTTAAAAATATTAATATTTTGAAAAAGACAATTACAATTATCACAAACATTATCTATTTAAATTAATTACTCTATCCTTTTTAATTAATTAAATATCTTTTAATTTACAATATTTTAAATCCAACATTTAACTAAATTACAATTACTCACAATTAATCATATCCACAAAATATCATTAATTTATTCCATATAAAGTAAAAATAAATTAAATAACAACTAACCATAATTAAAATAAATAAACAACAACAACCAATACTGAGACAAGGAAAAAGCCAAAACCATGACACAACAAGACTCACAATGAGGTGACGGACTTGGGACGAGGACACTTCCTTATCAACTCCCTTTTTCAACATCGTATCCATTGGGTTAATTTAATGCTCGCCCTGTCCTGCTGAAGCAGGTGGAATTAAGACTTTGTTCCTGCAATTCCTACATACAAACAAATGTCAAGTAGCATGTAAATTTCCATTGTAGACACACTGTGAAAGGTAATTGTGGGGTAGCAGGGTGCTCGCAAGTAAGTGATGCTACTCCATCCTTTCACCAAGACTCACTAGCAAACGCATCAGAAACCATAGCAACATAGAATCACAACATCACCACATATAAAATTAAAGAAAACCATGGCATAACTAGATAATATAACCACCGCATAATGTATCATCAAACATCATAAGTAATGTCAAGTGCAACAAACCAAACCAACTATGAATCCACACACAATGAAGTCAGTGAACTAATCACCATCACAAACCAAGTATCAAACCAACACATAAGAGTATCAACAACATGAGGGGTATTACAAGATTAAACAATTAATAAGTGCTAAATAATGAAATGAAACAAACTTAGACAAATCTAGATTTTTTCCTTAAAGAAATTAATTATTATTTGATTATGCAATATTTGCATACAAATTTAAAACATAAAGCAATACAAAAAACACTACAAATGGAAATAGAATATTCCCATCTAGTTGTCAAATCAAGATTTATCTAGCTTTTATATGATAAGTGAGATTTTGGAGGCTTTTACCTGATATTTTGGAGGCTTTTACTATTAAACGATAGCTAAAACTTGTTTTCCCATGATTCAATAGTAGTTGAGACTTGTTTTAGGCTCAATTCTCACACTATATATCGGCTAAATATAACTAGCACTTGCACCTAAAGGAGGTTCAAGGATTACACTGATGAAAAACTATATGTAGGTTAATATGGTAGAGAGTACATGTTTTTGCATGCAAATTCTAGTTACATGTGGCTGGATTAAACAATTAATAATAAATGCTAAATAATGAAATAAAATAAACTTTGACAAATCTAGATTTTATCCTTAAAGAAATTAAGTATTATGTGATTATAAAATATTTGCATACAAAACATAAAGCAATGCAAATGAAAAAAAAATTGTCAGATCCAAAGGGATATAGTTTTGGGAAGGAAATATATCTTCTATTGTAATCTTCATATTATTATTAATATAAATATATATAGGCATTATTCATTTTGTAAAAAAAAAAAGAAAGTTGCCATCAAATTGATAATAGATATTGCAAATGGAAATAAAATGTTCCCATCCAATTGTCAAATCAATATTATCTATCTTCTATGTGATAAGTGAGATTTTGGAGGCTTTTACCATTAGAAGGCTTTTACCATTAAATTGGAGGCTTTTCCGACTCAACAGTGGTTTGTAGGCATGAGACTTGTTTCAGGCTCAAATCTCACACTATATGTAGCCTGTTGGCTAATTATATTTATAATCATTATTAAAATAATTTTTCATTTTAATTTTAAGAGTTTTAAACATATAATTTATTATTATATTTATGATATTATAATATAATAATTATTAAAAACTTAAAAAATAAAAATAATATTTAAAAAGTCTTAAATATATAATTAACTATCTATACATTATATTTATTATTTATATATGTTATAATTACAAGAAATCTATTTAAACCTACCTTTTCATCATTTAAATTAAGATTGAATAAGAATGCAATTGTTTTTTTAATTATATATTATATTTTTTAATATTTTAGAAAATATGATGGTTGAGATCATTTTCTTTTGTATAATTTTCAACTGTTGATTTTCAAAAATAAGTCGCCCACTTCACATAGAAAACGCCTTCCACGAAAATATATAATAATATAATTATTATTAATTTAATATAATATAGTAATATATATTATATTATAAAAATATTATATAATATTATATTTTTTAAGCAAAAGATAAAAATATATAAAAGAACACGATTGGATTTCAAATCAAAATATGTGTGCAATGAAAAAGGGGGGTACTACTTTAGGGTTTCAAAACTAGATAAACCAAAAGACAATTTATGTAAAGTCTTCTAAGGACACTGTTTAAAGTATGTACCCTTTATTAGAAAAGATACTCATTTTAATATGTATCATACACTTATCTACTAGCAGTAAATGTTAGATACATTTTAATATCCAATGTATATGTGTTGACTAAGCATGAATCTTTCAATTATATATTGTACTTGTTTGATTTCTTGTATATCCAATGTATTATGCTGGTTCTTCCATGTAAATTATCGTTTAAGTTATTTTTGAATTTGGGTTGCCATTTCAAAGTTATATTGAACAAATATTCTCATTTTGGGGCCATATAGTATTATCCAAAGCTTTGAGAATGGACTCATGATTTTCTGGTTAAATAATATGTATGACACCTTCACAAAAACTCTAATTCAATATATACAATAATAATTCAATAATAAAAGTTTTTTCTAGTTTTAATAAATAGTTTTCTATAATTTTTACTAGAATATTTTAAAGAATAATATCTAATTTATTTTTCTATAATTTTGGAATAATTAGATAAGGATCTCTTTCTTTTATTTTCTTTATTAGACTCTTTAGATAAGCTTAATTTTTTCATATTAATAGCCCCCTTAGTATCCCTTCTATTTTTGTTGCATTGTTTGTTGTTATAAAATTTTTGGCTGATAGAGCTTCTACTAACTGCCTCTTCTCATCTTGAATGATCCAACCAATTCCCATTGCCCAACTTCCCTAGATTTCCCCTTGAAGCACCATCGATATTTAGTTTCAATCTACCTCTTGGAAGGGGATTCCATTTAGCATTCAACCTCTTCAATTTGGGGTCTGAAGCAAACTGGAAGAAGGGGGTTATTTTAAATAGGTTCCATCTTTTCATAAGATCATCATCCCATAATGTAAACATTTTTTTCCTTTGTAATTTAATATGGGAATTCATCCATTTTGAGATATTCCTTTCTATTGTTGTTGTTAATTCATTTGCTGACATATTTTGGCCTTGAAATAATATTCTATTTCTTTCCTTCCATATATTCCAGGTCATGATTGATGGTGCTACCAACCAAATCTACCCCTAATATACCTAATTTTTAAAAATTGGCTAGCTTATAAAGAAGTCCCATAATTTATTACTTCTTAGAGTAAACCATCACAATTTTTCAAGAAGTCAATCCCAACAATATGCAACATATTGGCAATTTAGGAGTAGATGATTTGTTGTTTCTTCTTCTTCCTTGCACAGGAGACACCAATTGGGGCCTTCAACACCTATTGATTTCAAGCAATCTCCTATCAAAATTCTTCCATAAAATGCTACCCATGTGAAGGCTCCTACCTTGGGTAGTATCCATCTTCCCCAACATAGTTTACATGACCACTTATTGTCACCTTGAATCATTTTGATTTGGTAGCCCAACTTTATAGTGTATCTTCCTAATTTTGCACCACACCATATAATTTTGTCTTTCTAATTGTTCAGGCATACTTGTTGCTCTTCCAGAATTTCTGCTAACCTTTTCTTTGCAATTTCTTCAATGGGGAGGGGTTGGAAGTTTATCCAACTACTTTTTCCATTTTCATCTATCTCTACATAGTCTTGGACTAGCTTTCCTATCTTGTCATTGATAGTAGGAATATAGTCCTTTATCTTTGAATATTCTACAATTGGCTTGTGACCTCCCCAAGAGTTGCCAGAAATATGCCTTCCTTCCATCATTTATCTTCCATGTTAGATGATTTGTGACTATGTGTTTGGAATTTAACATAAAGTTCCACACATGTGATCCTCTTGGAGCATTTTCTATTGTAAGGATTCTTTTTGGATCCATATTATCCAGATATTTTTGTTGCATAAATTTACACCACAATAGTGATATATTTTGGTATATTTTTCATATAAGTTTTTCCCCTAATGTCAGATTATGTTCTTTTAAGTTCCTTTTTCTTGCTCTTCCATATTCATAGGATTCACATACATTTTCCCAATGGATTAGGAAAATTCTATGTTGTTCATTTGATCCTTCCCACAAAAAATGTTTCAAGATACTCTCCAACCCTGTTGTTGCTTTTGATGTTAGTTGCATGCAAGATATAGAATATATAGGTATGGTTGAAAGAATTACTTTTATCATTGTTATTCATCCAACCAACATTAGCCATTTTCCTCTCCAAGATAGAGACTTATCTTTTATCTGTTCCCATAGTTGGGTCCTTAGTACTCGTTTGAATACTAGAACACCCAAATATTTGCATGGGGTTACATTTTTTGAATATCCCAATATATTTTCTATCCATTTTTGTAAAGGTTTCTTTATATTCAAGGAATATATTTTTAATTTTTATTTATTTATTTGTTGTCCTGATGCATTGATATATTCTTCCATACATTATTTCATCATTTCTACTTCCTTAATTGAGGCTTTTCCATATAAAATAGTATCATTTACAAATAGTAGATGAGTTAATTATTCCATATTTTATGCAATTTGCAAACCTTTTCACAACCCCTAATTTTGGTAGTTCGCAATGAGCCTACCGAGAGCTTTTACCACTATAAAAAATAGGAAGGGTGAGATTGGATCCCTCTACCTGATTCCATTAGCGCTCTCAAAGAAACCATAAAGTTTGTTGTTGATTAAGATTGTGTATCTTGTTGATGAGAGGCAAGAGTAAATCATATGTAGCCATTCCTTGCAAAAACTGAATTGCTCCATGATTTTGATTATGAATCTTCTTCTTGTACTCTATCATATATTTTTCTCACATCTAATTTTACCATCATGCTTTGTACCCTATATTGATTATATGAAGTGCTTCATTTGTTAATATAATATAATATTATATATTATTATATATAATAATAATAAATGTATACTATATTATTTATTATTATTATATTATATAATACTATATAATTATTACTATTATACAATTATATTATTATTATAATATTATATAGTATTATATTATGTTATTATTAGAATAATTCTAGTAATATTATTATATATTTATATATAATATAATAATATATTAGTAATACTTATGTATTATATAATATTATATTATTCCTTCAAAATTTTAACTCATATAATAAAGCTACATATATATATATATATTATTAATAATTATATATTATGTAATATATACAATACAAAATTATTATATCATATTATTGTTGTGTCATTTTAAATGAAAATATTGAATGAGTTAAAATTTAGCTTAGCTATTTGTGGGATATAGCCCATGCATCACAGTGGAGTGTGACATTTATTATATGAGTTAAATTCTTAAACAAAGGTGCAAATAAAATAAGACAATGGATAGTGGAGTGTTTCAACAACTAAAACATGTCCTACAATTTTTTTAGGTGAAAACTATTTTTTGAAAAGTTTGTAAACAAGTGGGGTTTTGGATGTATGAGCCATGGATGCATATGGCGCATCTTGGTGGTTAGATAGCTAGTGCCTAGAAAAATACTAGAAAAAGGGAAAAAGAAAAGCTTGTTCTATGTAGCGTTGTAATGGAAGGGCTTCTTAAAATATTTCACAACTCTTAACTTGAGATTTTGTAGGGATATTTTATAAATTGGTGGTCTTATGAGTAATTAATTTGAAATTCAATTTGGTAAAAAGGCATGGAGTCTTATAATTTTAAAAAATTAATGTTAAAAAATTTAGTTAAATTTTTGTAACAACAATTAATAAAAATTATATATGTGTAACGTATGACAAAAAAGAAAAATAGTAATCCAATTTTAAAAGTATCTTTTAATTTTTTGATAATTAAATTATATAATATTCTATTTTTGAAGATATGATTTCAATTTACACTACAAAAAATTTATGCCCATCCTATGAAATCTCTTGCTACACAGAACTAGATTTTGAAGCCCTTTCCATAGGATCACTTCCTTAAAGTCTATGATGTTGTCCATGACTTAATATTTATTTCTAAAAGTGACTTATAACATAAGAGACTACCTTATATTTCTAATACATGTAAGACCACCTACAAATTTCAAACCTATAACCTCTCTTTGAAAAGCACAAATTCTTCACCATTAAATGTAAACAACATTAGAAATTCAAAACTAAATGTTACTAGTGCCATTTTCTTATAATTTATTGAATATTTGAACTCTATAAATTAGTTCTGGTAACTTTGATATACTTGGCCTTATCTAGCACATTCTAGGCTTTGATCTATTGGCATGGTATGTGTGGCCCACATTCATGGTTATTAGCTTGTTAAATGTTTAAATATTTTTATTGCCTGTATGGAATTATTAGCTTCAATCATGGAACTTAAAATTTATAAAATTTAATAAAAATACACATATAAGACTAGATATAGGTGAGTGAAGAAAGTTGCAAAAAACTAGATGCAAACAAAAAATTATATAAAATGTAAATAACATCTATAAAATAATATTGAGGATGAAAAGATTAATTGATTATAAAGGATTTCATACAAGTGTATAAGCTTCTAGGATTCATGGATCAAAGAGACATATCCAAAGGTCACAAGTTTAATTGCCAATCAGTGGTTAGTTAACTTATTCTAACTATGAGCTTATGAGCTACCAAGTAGTGATTAATTCATTCAATTTGAGTAAGAAAAAGTAAGCATTGAAATAAAAAAATAAGACAATAAATAATTTGAAAGCATAAACAGAGAAATATAATCTAATTCTAATTTACTAATTCCACTACAAACCTCAAAAAGATGTAAGTGATGTTGCTTTTCTATTGGATGTGTGGATGCTAGATCTCTGCAACATAACACTAAATATGATGATTGAATCGATTGATAGTAGATTTTGATAGAGTTAATTTGCATAAGGCAGCTCGATATGAAAATGGTGAGGAAAAGGCTATGTTTTATGTCGAAGGCGTTCCCTATATGAAGTGGATGACTTGGATTTGAAAATTACACAGAAGGATGTAATATGATTGAAATGATCTTAGCCATCAATTTTTTTAAAATATTAAAAAATATAATATATAATTAAAGAAAAAAATTGCTCTCTTATCCAATCTTAGCTTTAAACTAGGAAAATATAGGAAAATAATGCAATTTTTTTTTTTCTAAACTTTTTAAACTTAGTTTTTTAGACTTTTTTTAATTATAACACATATAAGCAATAAATATAATGTATAAATAGTTAATTATATATATATATTTTTACATAGTAATTTTATTTTTTAAGATTTAATTATTATGTTATAATATATAATAAATATAATCTCTAAATAATAAATTATATGTTTAAAATAAAATAAATTTTCATTTTCATTTATTTTAATTATTATTATATTATAATATATAGTATAAATAATTGATTTTAATATTATATTATATGAAAATTTTAATAATATTAATAATTAACTTTAAAAATATAGATAAATAATAATAATTTTTTAATAAATATAATTATATTTTCAAATAATAAATTAATAATAATAATTATTCATATAAGTTGAATTATATAAATCAATAAATTATGAATTGAATTTTTATCCTTTGAATATGTTTCATTTTATTTTTAACTTTTTAAGTTTAGTGTTATTTGTAATTTTTAATATAAAAGTTAAAATTTTAGGTTTAATAATTTTAATATAGTTTATTTAATTTTTAACTTTTTAAGTTTGGTATTGTAATTTTTAATATAAAAATTAAAAATTTAGGTTTAATAATTTTAATATAGTTTCTTTAATTTTTAACTTTTAAATTTGGTGTTACTTGTAATTTTTAATATAAAAGTTAAAATTTTAGGTTTAATAATTTTAATATAGTTTATTTAATTTTTAATATTTTATTTGAAATAGAGTTTTAGTTTTTACATTTTAATTTATTTAATAATTTAACTATATTTATGTTCAATTTTTATTTTTATTTTTTTATTTGTTAGTATTGAGTTTATCATTCACTATTAATATTTTTTTTAAATATATTAATTATAATTTAGGTACATATTTTATTAATATTGCAATTCTAATATATTAAAAAAATGGTTTTAATTTTTTATTTAATCATTTATTAACTTAATCAGTTTATTATTTATCATTAATTTTTAAAATGATTATGTTTACTAATATTTGGATTTTGATATATTTTGACTTGGCATTTAGTTTATTTTATTTTAATTTAGATTTAAGTTTGAAATTTATTTTAATTTTTTTTAGCAAAAGGCTTATAGCCTATATATATATATATATATATAATAAGGTAAACACAATAAGTTTTACAATCAAAATTTGATCAAACCCTGATCAAAATTTGGTACTATACTATCTTATGCATAATTGAAACTACAAAATGCATACACATGCTTAATTTATTCCACCTTTATCTACCTTTCCCTTCCAATGTAGACAACAAGATACAAACACAACATAATATACTATCACCATAATATAGCATATATGGTAGAATTTGAATGTTGTTAGTTAAAAACCAAAATACTACACCATAATATACTGTCGAAGGGTGACAGTTGAAAACCAAAACACTACACCATAATATACTGCCACTGTTTGAAGAATGAGGAAATTTACTCCACATACTAAACTGACCTTGCTTACCCAAAATTGCATTTCCACTCACTTCCACTACACCATAAAAGCAAAAACTATAACTAGCCACACCATTATTACTACCCCATGAAGACTTAGCCATTGAAGAACCAACTACACCAATACCACAAAATTTACACTACCACTTCCACTGAAACTACTACCACTACAACAAAAAGAACAACTGTCCATAGATTTACACATTATTCTTCCATATCCATAGAATTTTCACCTTGTATTTCTTTCCTAGCTACCAAATTTTGTGAATTTACAGTGATGTTAATGTCAGGAACAATATGATGAGGTGGAGGGTTTAAAGGCCCAACAAATTGACGAGGTGGAGAATTATTAAGCACTGGTAGGTGAGCTTGAAAATGAATATTTGGGACTGCAATTTGAGGTTAAGGAGGAATATTGGAGATTGAAAGTTGGAGACAATTATAATGGAGAAGAAAAGACACATAGTGATACTTCTCCTTGAAGCATTTAGACATTTCCCTCCCAATTTGATGACCATACCTTGAGAGTTCCCTATTCAGAAAACCATGGTCATTGAGCTCAAATGAAAGCTTTAAAGCATGAAACACAAAAACAAAAGGTTTGTTATGTGGTAAGAAATGTGGAGGAAAAATTCCTCCCACATACCCTAAAATTTATTTTAATTATTTACATATTTTTATGAAATTACAAATAATAATTAAAAAATTAATTATTTAACTTTTAAAAGTTTACTTATAGTAGAATAATTCTATTTTAAATTTTTATTTTAGTTTATATAATAAAATGAATTTCAAACTTAAAAATTGAATTAAAATTGAGTGTGAGAGAGAGAGGGGCTAAGTTTTTATTAGTAATTTTATGCCAATAATTCAAGGATAGAATGTGTCCATGGAGAGTTATGCTCAAGGTAGCATGTCATTTGATTAAGGATATGACAATTCACCTTTAAAACCTCTTCAGTGTACCCATTGCACAATTAAAGAGGAAAATAGATAGAGGGAGAAAGAGATAAAATAGGGATATATAGAGGGAGACAAAGATATATAGATAGATAAAAAGAGAGATAGAGATATAGAGGTAGAGGTAGATATATAGAGGAATAAAGAGGGAGAGAAAAAGAGACAAAGATAGGAAGAGAGATAAAGAAAGCAAGAGAGGAAAAGAGAGAAGAGGAGTGACATAGAAAAATATAATCACATAAAGAGAGGGAGATAAAGAAAAATAAGAGACAAAGATATAAAGATGGAAAGGGTGAGAGGGAGGAGGATAACTAGGGATAAAAAAATGAGTAAGGGGGAGAGATATAGGGAGAGTGAAAGAGACAGAGAGAGGGAAAGAGAGAAATATAGATAGAGGAAGGGAGAAGGAAAGACACGTATAGAGAGAAGTAGGGGATAGAGAGAGGAAGAGAGATTTTGAGAGATAATAAAAAACATAGAGATAGAGAGGGAGACGGGGATACAAAGAGATCTCTCTTTCTCTTCCCATCTCTATTTATATATCTCCCATATGTATCTCTCCCTACCTTTCTTTCTCTCTATATATATCCCCCTCTCTACCTCTCTCTATAGATAACTTCCTATCTCTATCTTTCTATCCCTCCATATCTCTCTCTCATATTCTATCCCTCTCTATTTATCTCTCCTTTCTATCTCTATTTCTCTCTCTCTCTGCATATCCATCTCCATCTTTAGCTTCCTCTCTATCTCTCCCCTATTTCTATATCCTTACCTCTCCCTAAATATCTCTCTCTATTTCCCCTCTATCTTCCCCACTATACATCTCTTTGTATCTACCTCTTTCTATCCCTCTCTCTCACTCTATCCAATCACTCTCTCTTTCTATATCTCTCTACTTGTCCTCTATCCTCTCTCTATTTATCTCCCTCTCTCTCTCTCTCTCCCTCTCTCTATTTATATATATATATATCTCCCTCTCTATATCTATCTAAATATATCTCTCCCACTCACACACACACACACATGCACGCTCTCCCTATTTATCACTCCCTAGCTCTATCTCTCTTTCTCTCTCATGCACACTCCCTATTTCTCCCCTATTTCTATATCTATCTCTCTATCCCCCCTCTCTCTATTACTTGTCTCTATCGCCTCCTTTATCTCTCACTCTCTCCCCTTATATTTATATCTTCCCATCTCTTTGTCTCCTTCTCTATTTATATCTCATTATCTCTATCTATCTCTCTTATTTACTCCATCTCTCCTACTCTCTCTTTCTCTCTCTATATATATCCCTCACTTTACCTCTCTCTACATATATGTCTTTTTCTCTATCTCTCTCACCCCTCTATCTTTCCCAAGTTATATCTATATCTCTATCTATCCTCTATATCCCTATCTCTCCCTCTCTCCATATCACTCCCACTTTCTATATCTCTCTACTTTTCATCTTTCCTTTATTTCTATCCCTCCATCTCCATTCATCTCTATCTATTTATACATATCTATCTCTCTCTCTCTCTCTCCACATCTCTCTCTTACTCAAACACACACACAGACACTCCTTATTTCTCCCTCCCTAGATCTCTAGCTATATCTCTCTATATATTTCTCTTTTCCTCTCTATATCTAGCTCTCCATATTTATTTGTTGATCTCTCCCTCTATCTCTATCTCATTATATCTCCATCTCTCTCTACCCCTATATCTTTCATTCTCTCTACTTCTCTCCATATGTCACTTCCTATCTCTATCTTTATCTTTCTATCTCTCCCTATATATATATTTATCTCTTCCATCTCTATCTATTCCTCTATCCTCTCTCTCTTTATCTCTCCTCTCTGTATCCCTCTCTTCCATTTCCATCTCCATTTCCATCTTCATCTCTATCTCTATATTCCTCTCTATCTCTATCTCTTTAACCCTCTATCTCTCTCTCTCCCTCTTTTTATCCCTATCTCTCCCTCTCTCCCCCTCTCTCTCCCTCTCTCCCTGTTGCAAGCATAAAATGAGCATGAACTGGTAATAGAGCCTAATTATCTTCTTGATTCAAAGGATTTTTTAATTGTATTTGTATCCTTGTAAGTGGATGCATAGTTTTTTTGAAGCTATCACTTCTCAATTGATACCTTTGTTGCACAAACAACATCATTTTCTAAATGGTGTACCAATTTACCTCATGCATATTACACAAACGTATGAAAAAAATATACCAAAATTTTCCCTAATTGACCTTCCACACATCTTTGATGCACCCATTGCACACCAAGGTGAAATTGCTAGTTATAGACTTTCCAAGGAAAAATAAAAAAGGAAGATGAGGATAAGAATACAAATTTCAATTAACTGAACTGGTTGTGGAGTCAACTCAACTACCTTTGAAAAATTTTCCATTTGGAATTTGATGAGAGGATAATATTGCATTTTTTTGATTAAATAATTGAATAATTATGATGAACAAGTTTCCATTTGAAGGCTGAGTTGATTCATGGTCGAAAAAGAAGTTTCTAAAATGAAGTAGAGTTAACTAATGATGGAAGTTAGAGTTGAGTGATGATTTGAAAATATAAATTTTTATTTGAAAATGGATAATTAACTCATATATAATAAATAATAAAATATGAAAATTATTAAATGAATATTAATAATGATGTGATAAATGGTAAATTAATGATGATTAATAAATGATGAATACATTCTATGGTAAGTGAATGATATGATGATAGGTGAATTATTTTAGTTGTCTATGGTGTAAGAAAAAAAACATAGTTGAGAAGAAAAAATAAAAGTGATGAAGATGAAATTAGAGAGGATGAAGATGATGACACACCCTAGTTAGGTAAGAAATGACAAATAAGAAAAGCTAATATGGTTGATGCCCCATCAAGAGGTTATTCATGCATAAAATGCATAGGTGATCTCTCAAAAGAATAGAAGATGAAGAAAATATTAAATGAAAGATTAAAAATGATGGAAGAAAAATATATGCAAGAAATATAATTTTGGATGAAATGACGATGACGTGTTATGCTGAATTTGAGATTAGAAAACTTTATTTAATATAGCAATGAATTTTATGTACTAGGGTATGTAATAGCAAGGTGACAATGTATCCAATGCATGGCCTGATTCTCAAGAAAACACCAGACAATACTTGATGCCCCATATCTCTCTTGAGATGTTTAATGCTCTTAGTGGATCTGTGAAGAGACAACTATCAAAAATGACACATAGAAACAATAGACCTTGTCCCAATGTATATCACTCAAAGAACACAGTGATATGAAATGATCATGGTGGATTTGAGTAGGAATAATATGGATCCAGGGATAAATGAAAAAATATCAAAAGATAAAAAACATAAATCCTCAATGATCAGGTAACACTTAGATGCACACAACAAAATCATAGTGTGTAGATGTTTTAAGAAAAACTCACATGTTTACTACAAGCTTGCATCAACTTTCTAAAGACAATTAGAAATTCTTGGTCAAGATCATATGTATGCATGCATATGTATGGGGTATTCTTTTGTTCATAAGAAGAGCGCAAAAAGGATGCAACCATGATAAGTATGAAGAAATGTATCTATCAATATTAGGTGGTGTAAAAGTCATTGAAATTGCAAAAAGCAAGATGAGTGGTCAATAAGAATCTCACAGAGGTAAACATGGAGGAGAAAAAATAGAAGTGAAACACATAATATACTAGTGCCACTTAACTGATGGCATGCCTTTGTCAAGCAACCCCAACTTAAAGTGTTGACACACTAACAACAACATAAATTGACCTAGGATGTCTGATCTTGGAACTTGAATAGGTAGTTTATATCTTAAATGAATAAATAATATAAGTGGTGCTTAGGTTCAAGATACCTATCAATTCCATCATCATGAAGGTTTTATCTTTCATGTTGGAGGATAGATCTCTTGTACCGAATCTATGTGAAGGACAAGAGTTGGGTAATAATGCCTAAGGTGAGGTTCCCTCCTTCTCTCTATGCTATCTCACATAGATCTTGTCTCAAGGTAGACAATGAGGCCACCTTGGATCAAAAAATAGAAAAGGGGAAGCATGCTTAGAGCCCTTCTTCTTCTTCTTCTTCTTCTATTGTTGTCCCACCTGTCACTTCCTCACGCCTTGTTGCAACATCATTGGATTATGTTCCTAGGAATTTGCTAGAAAATTTGATGGTGCCCACTTAGAGAAAGCCCAAGCATCCAACATTTGAACTTCTCGCCTTACCCACAGGACCTCAACCCAACATGTACGATAAGGGGAAGGGTCCACATGGGGATTCCTCTATGTCTCGGCCTCTGTGGCCTCCTACCGCTCTTACCCATAAGGCAGTTAATGGGAAGAGGCTCGCCATTGAGGCATTAGAGCCTGATACCCCCATTGTTGTTCCATCCTCTCAACCTCTTCCTCCTGTTCCCATCCAAGAGTCCCTCCCTTTGTCAGAAATGACTGTGATGGACACTCTGATGGTCGAACATGATCCCTCTGTTCCATCTTAGCTTCGAACCTCTAGCTCTTAGAGTTGTAGGAGCTGCCTTGCATGTGAGCTCAAGCATTGGTGAAAGGCTCTGGCCACTAAGTAGGCCACCTTGTTGAGGAAGGGAGTGGAGTTAGCAGTTTATGCCCTGATACCTTCTACTATATCTTCCTCTCTAGTCCCATTTGCTTCATTTCCTTCAACTTCAATTTTTATTTCGACTCCTACTATGAGTGTAAACGACCTTCAACCGAAGAGGGTGCAGGTGTTTATTGCTCCTTCGGTCAAGCCACCTCTTCTAATGTCCCTCTTGGAAATCCTGCTGTTCTCAAAGCTCATAAACATGATGAATACCTCAATGGTGTCCACCATAGTTTTCTCCTCCTCCTCCATGCCTTTTGCCTCGTCCATGGGGATATCACATTCTTTGAAAAAGTGGAAGATGGAGGATGGCCTTGCTAGTAATGGGGGTCAAAAGAGGAGTTCAAATTCTTTAGAGGGTGGTTTTTCATTAGCATGTGCCATCCTAGTGATGGAGGAAGTTCTAGCATCCCTGAAGTTTGTCAGCACTCTTGAGTCCCTCAGTGAGCTTGGCAGTGAATCTCGGGCACTGCCTCCCTCTCCCATTGAGTTAACACATGGCACTCTTGTGAAGTTCATGTTTAATTCTTTGAATGAGGCCCTGACCTTATAAGTGATCTTTGTGAAGTTGTTGATGTTTACCACACAAAAACTCAGTGGAGGAGACCTCAAGGGGCCTCCTTCCTTGGCTCTTGTTGCAAGAAGGTCAGAGGGTTCCCCCTTGATATTTCGCCCTTGCAGGCTCATCCTCCTTCCCCATACAACGATCTAGATTGGGAGGCCGATGACCTCTTGGTTGATGAGGACTAGGGGACACCTCTTCTTTATTTGTATAGTAGACTGTGTGTGTGTGTGTTTGTGTTCCCCTATACTTGCATTATGTGTTCTTGGATGACCCTTGTCACCCTTGTAGGTGCTTGGATACAGGAGTGTTTTTGTGTTGTAAAAATTCATCAATTTGTTACATCATTCTTCCTTTATTCTATGTATTGATTTTCAAAAATTAGGGATGATGCAAAGTGTTGGGGGAATTTAGGCTTCCCTTCCATGTTGACACAAATTTTTATTTTTATTTTTTCTTCTCGTGCATTCTTCATATGGTCTGATATAGTTGGGAGGTAATGATAGTTCATTTATATACTATTATTATCTATTTATCTATA
>VDFB02276633.1:54282-179705 GCA_007258455.2 Sequoia sempervirens
CAATCATGGCCATTCATATGCAAAAAAAGAAAGGAACTTCTTGAAAAGGCTTTATAGACAACGAAGCAAACACAACTGTAAACCGAAATTGCAAAATCTTTGGCAACATCTTCCTTTCTGTTCCTTATGCTACAAATACTCAACAGCCTATAGCTGTCCATATTATTTGTATCTCTTCATGTATGTTGAAGCTATCTGCTTATTCTATTGCTTTCGCTATTATTTCATGAAAGCTCAAATGTCATAGTATATGTGGTGTAACAACTAATAAGCCCATCTCACATTTTGCTTATGACAATTTAATTCAATAATGAATCAAGCTATTTGACTGATGAGTCAATTGAGTTCAATAGATAGTCATAGTAATAGCGAACAAATCCTTGTTTAATGATGTCATTGTTGAATTTCCTTGTGTGTCCCTATCTGCACTTTTGCTATAGATTGAAGCAATGATGCTTCATGATTCAAGTATTAAGTGTAATTGGAAACCTTTGTTGACTTACATTCATTGATATAAATCTGTTTGGAAACCATAGTTACAGTGGTTCTTTAAGCTCGATGCAAAACAACAATATAGTTAAAAAATAAAATGCATAGCAAAAGCCTGTAAGGAACCATGTTTGCACTTGTGAATTTAAAAATTATAGAAAAAGCAATTTGCATTTAAAGAAACAAAAGTTCTTACTTGGATTGTTTTCTCGGACAAATGAATCTACATAAGAATTCTGTTTTTCTTTTTATGAATAGCATAGTATATGTCACTCACTGTACTCATTTGTCTAATTTGTCCTTGTGACAGGGATCAATGCTTTCAACTCTATTTAAACAATCACGCACAAACTACACTAGGAAAAATTGCTTGTCCCTATCACTATTTGTACATTTTCTACAAGTATACTTGATCATTCGATAGCAGATTACAAGGTCAGTTTTCCAAATTGTCTTTTTTCTTTTCTTGAAATGCAATTGAAATTCTTCAATATAATAACTGCATAAAGTTGTTTTCCATGTATTCATTTTGTCATCTTGTATTCCTCATTTCTTTGAACATAAATGATTTAGAGAACTATTTCCACATATACAGACAAGAAAATGCATTATCCACAATTGCAATAGTAATTTGTCTTCAAGCAATAGAACATGTTTTGCTTATATGTTAATATGTTATACTTCCTCTATACAGTATCCATAGAATAGAATGAACTGCAAGCATGCAATTTTTAAACCCTGTTTCTAGTTTCAAATAGCATTTAGAGTCATAAGTCTTTGTTTTATGTCAACTGGTTTTTACCTATATGCATTTAAGGCAATTTTTTTCATACGACTGTTTATAGCTGTGGCAAGTTGCTATGCAGTTTGCAAGTTAGCGTGTGTTTGATCTTCCTATTTTGCAAATAAAATCCTACAAAGTTAATTTCAAAAGCTGACATGGCACATGAGTACAATGAATGATGTACTACGTCACTCATAGACATAATGCAATATTTTTCCATGGTCTTGCTTGCATGCAAAATGACATTAACCACAGTTTTTTTTTTTGCTCACATTGCCAATTTCACTATGTGCTTTAAACCTCTAAAGTAAAAGAAATATGAAGAAAGAAACTATTTTTTGCCTCAAGTAACTCATTTCTGGTTTTGGATTCTGTAACTATAACAAAGTCTGCTGAATCACTATAAACTCTCCCAGAACAAAGACTTCCAGAATACAAAAACAATATGCACAAAGTAATAGTCATGCTTAACAACTATCTTAAGTCTATAGAAAATGGACAAAGCAGCCTGGCTATACATGTCCACCAAACCATTCTAACAGTTTTTCATTGACCCACATGCTATCTAAAGCATTTGCTTCACATGTGTACACTGTGTGCCTGCACCTCTGAGTTTCAATCTCTTTTTACAATTATTTAGTCAATCTATGCCTTCACTTTTGCTCAATGGACCTATGCCTTTGCATTTCCCTCAAATTTCCTAAACACAAATGATTTTAAAAGCTATTCCCACAAATAAGAAAAGCCATAGATCTTCTTTCATCAAACAATGCTTTTTGCATTTCCTTGATTTTCTATAAATAGAAAAGATTTGTCAAACTATTCTCTACATGGTACTTAATTCATGTTTATCTGAATAGCTTTTAAAATCATTTTTTCTTTGGAAGAAATCACTCGCTTAGAAGTACATAGCAACAAAGTAATCCAATAGCACAACACATTTAGATACCATAGACTGAGATTGACAATATGAGCAAAAAATATTCTTGTCAACCAATTGTTGCATGTAAACAAAGCTACCTCAAAATATTGTTTTGTGTTTGTGGCACTAAAAGTATACATCATGCATTGTACTCATTTATCCACTTTGGCAATGTAACAGGAATAAGTACATACAATCCTACTGGGGGACAATGGATAATAAGGTCAGGTTAAAGAATTAATACTATTTTCCCCTTGTGCTTCTATAAAATTGTTTGCTGTGTGGTATGTTATGTAAGCTTTTTCTACTACTCAAGATGCATTTTCCAACATATATACAGATTATTAACTTCCAATATCCTCGACAACATGATTCATACTATCAAATGCCATTGAGTGAAAGGACATAGGCGACAATGTTAACAATTATAGATTTTGTAATCTAGATACTAGTGTTAAATGCTATTCATACCCAACATTTGCTATTCCCAAACACATTGGGTTACACGGAAAAACAAAGAAAATAATAGACGTTGACACCTATGAATTAACAAAGCATCCCCAAATATCAAACATTGACTACGTGCGTATGAGCGAGAGACTTTGCAGATTGAGTGCTTTTGCATACAATGTTGGTGATTGTTTGTTTGACTCATTACAACTATTGCTTAAGAATCATTACACATCAATTCAATTACGAAATGGAGCTATAGATTACTTCTTGTATTGCCTTCAAAACAAGGACAAAGAAGCAATAAAATCATATAACTATGAACTAGACCCTGATACTCTATATACATTGCACAAAGTACATGATCCACAAACATACTCTTGCAGAATGTGATTATCTATAAAGCCACAAGCAAATTGCACAGAAAGTGGATTGTGGGGTGACCTTTTTTGCATTGACCGGATATCCAAATGGTTGAAGATACAAATATCCCTTTGGTCAAGAACAACAGCAAGAAGGTCCGTACAGCTCAATAGTTCTGATTACACAGAATCAGTCTCTATACTATTTCATGACATGAATTCTTTAAGTGGACACTTTGAACCATTGCTAGAAATTGAAACACAAAACATGACTTCGAAACAGTCCATAAGTTCACATGAGATTAAAAAAACTGTGCCCAAGGTATCCTCATATATCAAACATTGACAATGCCCTTAGAGCTGAAGGCCTTTGTAGATTAAGCATATTTGCATACAATGTTGGCGATTGTTTGTTTGATTCACTTCAAGTGCTACTTAACAACCAACACACCTCAAGTCAATTATGCAATGGAGCTATAGATTATTTCCTGGCTTTCTTAAAAAAAAAGGACAAAGAAGCAATTAAATCATATAGCAACAAACTAAATCCTGGTACTCTATATACATTGTACAAAGTACATGATCAAGAAAGATACTTGCGCAAGATGCGATTGTCTAGAAGCGCATGCATAGACCAAAGAAAATGTGGATTGTGGGGTGACAAAGAAGCAATAAAATCATATAACTATGAACTAGACCCTGATACTCTATATACATTGCACAAAGTACATGATTCACAAACATACTCCCGCAGAATGCGATTATTTGTAAAGCCACAAGCAAATTGCATAGAAAGTGGATTGTGGGGTGACCTTTTTTGCATTGACCGGATATCCAAATGGTTGAAGATACAAATATCCCTTTGGTCAAGAACAACAGCAAGAAGGTCCGTACAACTCAATAGTTCTGATTACACAGAATCAATCTCTATACTATTTCATGACATGAATTCTTTAAGTGGACACTTTGAACCATTGCTAGAAATTGAAACACAAAACATAAATTCGAAACAGTCCATAAGTTCACATGAGATTAAAAAAACTGTGCCCAAGGTATCCTCAAATATCAAACATTGACAATGCCCTTAGAGCTAAAGGCCTTTGTAGATTAAGCACATTTGCATACAATGTTGGTGATTGTTTGTTTGATTCGCTTCAAGTGCTACTTAACAACTAGCACACCTTAAGTTCAATTATGCAATGGAGCTATAGATTATTTCCTGGCTTGCTTCAAAAAAAAGGACAAAGAAGCAATTAAATCATATAGCAACGAACTAAATCCTGGTACTCTATATACATTGTACAAAGTACACGATCAAGAAACATACTTGCGCAAGATGCAATTGTCTAGAAGTGCATGCATAGAACAAAGCAAACGTGGATTGTGGGGTGACACATATTCAAAAAGCAAAAGCAAAAAAAAATGCTTCATAGTTATATGCAGCAGAACAACATACAATTTATGTTGAACCAACAACACAGCATAGGAAACTCAGTCATTGGTCACATTTGGTTCAACATGGCTACAAATATATGCTCTACCTATATATTACAAGCATATTGGACTGATCACAATCCAATTTTCCTAAAGTTGCATGTTGCACAATAGACAAATTCAGCTTTATAGAACTTATAGCCTTATATCACCTTTATGCATTGCAATGTCTTTTTCAATGCTATATCCATTATTTGTAGGAGATCTATGGATGAAACTAAAAGGCAGTCAAAGCAAATACAAACCACACAAGAAGAATCAACACAATGGTAAAGTGCTTATAGTATTATTCCTTCATACTCATTTGCCCAAATCACAAATATTCAAATAACATTGTTCCAATTCTTTGCAGAATACCAAAAGATGTATCAAAAAGACAAGCCAAGTAGGTGCAAATTGCACAGGAAGCATCAGCACAACGGTAAAGTACTTCGTTCTATTATGTGCTGCCATTTGCCCAAGTTGCTAATATAGAATTAGCATTTTATTGGCATTATCCTTCTTCCTTGTAGACCAAGAGTCAAGAAACCTAGAATAGTTTCAATTGAACAACTAAATGCAAAAAGAGCTGGAGGCACCTTCCAGGGTGATGTCCTTGTTGTCTACAAAGCAACATTGGATAAGGCCAACAAAACACAGGAAATGCTACGTGCTGATCTGACAGATCACAAATCAAAAATGACAATCACGTTCAATGTTAGTGGAGACCTCCTGTATCAGCATGAGCCTAAAATAGTCACGGGATCAGCTATTTCAATATCAGATTTCCAAATTGCACCTAGGACAAATTATGACAGAGGTGACTGTGATTGCATTTTGATTTTAACAGCCATAAGCAGCACTAAAAACATTCCCCACCTCTGTCAAGAGTACAAATTCATCCCAAGTACAACTATCAGCCAATTGCTAACAACTGTAAATGAGTACCCAGCTGGCACAATCACTGCGCTGGTAGTTGGTGCTAGGAAAATGGGTACGCAATTTGCAATTAAGCCATTCATATGTAAACTTTTTTTCTTTTGAACCAGCACCTCAAAATCACTATCCATACAAACTATGTTTCTAATACATAGCATTTTGTTGGCTTTAAAGGAAACTAGGAATAGAGGAGCACAGATTTACATTGTTCAGACTTTTACTTTTTCACCTTTCCATGCTCCAAGACATTTCACTGGTTCTCACATGTTAAAGACATCTTTGGTTTTAAAATACTCTACTACTATTATACATTTAGATACTTCTATAGGTTACTATGTTAAAGACTTCTAGAATATGGACATCTGAAACTCTAATTTTGTTTTTGCACCTATGAAGCCTTCCTAGTTTTTCCAATATTTGCTTTCTGATTCTTACACTTTCAAGAATTTATGGTGACCAATTAGAAGTTGTTATGGTTGCACACTCTAGACCCATTAACAAGTTACTTGAGACAGTAAATGGTTATTTTCCTATGGCTTTTTCCATTTTGTTGTTGTTACTGCAACCAAGTCTCACCCCTGCTTTTATGCATTGTACTTTATAGTCACTTTTCCATCATGCATTCTAATGTATAGAGTACATTTCTGTATACACAAATCCATACGTTGCTTTTGCTGCATATATGCGTATTCACATGTATATATGCTTCTATGTCCATATGCACATATGCACATATTCATGTGCCCATGTATTCATCTATGCTTCTACGTATCCCTCTATGCAACTGCGTTTACATGTGTCCATGTATTTATGGATCTGCCCCTCTAGCCTTGTACCAATTTATTATTTTATATGGATAATGCATATAGCAACACTAATTAACTGTTTGACTGTGCACATTAACTGTTTTCATGAATGCCACATAAGCTTATGTGTATCAGGATACATATATACTCACACTAAAAACTACTGATTTATGATCTCTATTGTCTGATTTTCGTAGACATGTTACTATTGCAATCAAGTGTGTAAAGCATTTGTGTTCAAAGAAATTAGAAACAGGAATGGCAATATGTTACACAGCCTTGTCTTATGCCTTTATAGCAGTTTTTTCATTGCATTTCAAGAATACCAGGAACTAGAATTTTATTCATATTATTTCATCTATGGCATTTACAGCTTTTCCAATAATTATTACAAGCATAGAGTTCAATGTTGAATAGTTCTGTTGTTCATGTGATGCCTACAACATTGTTCATGCCAAATTGCATTATCTGACAAACTTAACACACAAAAACCAAAGTGTCCATTGTGAACACTTGTTGCATTCCATGGGACCACATTTCTTTGACAAGTTTTTTTGTACACTTCGCTTCCCTTCTATACGTTTCCATATTTTGCATATGTGCCTATGAGCACATTAACTACAACAGGTCAGAAAATTCCTTTATCCTGTATGCTTTCATCATAGCAAACAAGCTCAAAGCAATTGCAAATTGTAGGTTTTCCGGGAAAATGCATAGGCAAATTAAAAAAACGTTTGAGGGAAAGAGCTTTTGATTCTGAATCCATACGCAAACTTTGATTCAAACTAGTGGATGAAGATACATAATCCACTGATGCAAGCTCAATGCTTTGAATGGCATCTGGCTAGAGGGAGCGCTGTTTGCATTGCTAGTTACTCTTTCAATATATAACAAGGTTCAAGGAAAAAACTCTCATTACCATACATGTTGACATAATTCTCATTCCAAACCTCTCTTTATGAGACTGCTTTGCAGTAATGAAAAAAATACAAACTTTACAAGCCTCACATGCAACCATGCATCTCACTCGTACATACACTTCTACATGCATCCATCTGTACTACAATACATGTACCTGTGTGCACATGTAGCCATGGATATAAGTATCTATGCAACACACGCAAAGTAACAAAAATGCATACCAAGTAACTCAACTCTATATTAAATGACCAAAGCATCCTGGCCACGCGTGGCCTCCAAGTGACTCCACCGCCTTCACCTTGAGCCAGATGCCATTCAATGCATTTAATTCTTATTCATGCATCACATACATCTACCCGCCATAATCAATTTATGCGTTTGCATTTTCCCGAATTTTTAAAACGAAGATGGTTTTTAAAGCTACTGGGACGAATAGAAAAATAGAAAAATGCTAATTTTCCAATATATAAAATAGCTCTCCAAATTCAAACTATACAAAAAAAAAGGAAATATGTTAAATGGCGAAATGTGATTGGTTCATGCTACCAGTTAAATGCATTCTGGGTGAATGCATAAGTATACTTTCCATACATGTATATTTAAGCATTTATGTATCCAGCTATGCATCTATCTATCTATCTATGCAACTATGTTTCTATGTATTCATCTACCTATAGATGCATCCATGCTAATATGTATGTGTTCCTATGCGCAAATGTATATAGGCATTTATCCATATATGTGTCAATGTATCTATGAATACATCTATCCATAGTAGTCACAATGCATGTCTACTCACATAAATCTATATTACATGATAAATCCACATTCTGTTTAATGCATTTACTTTGAAACATAATCAAGAAAAGAGCTAAATACTACTTTCCAGATTCAAATTTTTTTTTTTTGGAAACATCAACCTCCAGAATTAAATACCAATATGCATAGAGTCATCATATTACTCTAACTAGATGACTATGAACTGCATGTTACCTATGCAATCTAAATTCTAGAGATTCATACCATCCTTATGCACCTATGCACAAATACACACTGTCTAACATATATACATAATTACATGTACACATATAATTACAGTTTACAGAACCAAAAACCAGTTACTTGAGGCAATAAATACTTTCTTTCCTCAGTTTTCTTTTACTTTGCAGGTTTAAAGCACACAGTGAGATTAGCAATGTGAGCAAATACACTTTCTTTCCTCAGTTTTCTTTTACTTGCTCATTCCTTCCAAAGCTCTCTTTATAGCACAGTTGTGCATTTCCTCCAAGACTCAGATGAATCCTTGGTCTTTCAAGAAAAGATTAAATTGAATAACACTAAAAATGATATAAACTATGATTTTATATTCAAAGTATCCAAATGCACTGCAGCAATCCGAAACCCAACTTCCATTTAACATGTACAATGACAATAAACAGAACGAAAAATGCATTTGCTTCAAAGTTTTGAAAGCAATTTCAAGAGATTGTCTTGCCATTGTCCAAAATATAGTTTTCTATTACCATAGTCCTTGAACCTTCTTTAGGTCTGACTGCTACTTTGTTAATTCATTCTCATTGAAAAGTCAAAATGTGCAATGTTCCCAAGGATAATTATACTTATTTATCTCTTTTAATTGTTATATATTCAAAGACTAATTAGCAATCCAAACAGCCTCCCCTTTAGTCAGATGCAATTCAACGCATTAATTTTGTATCAATGAACTGTGTACTTTCAGCCACTAGTTTTAATCGAAGTATGCATATGGATTCAGAATCAAACTCTCAAAATAAATGAATATATAAATGTGTCTTTTTCTTCATTACATAATGTATCTATGTATCCATAGGTGCAATCATGCATATATTGATTTATGCATATATCTTGTTATCTCTTTATGCATCTATCTATATATGTATGCCTATATGTATGGGTACATGTATACCTTCATTTATGTATATATGTGCCTATGAATTGCATACACACATCCATGTATATATGCATCTATCAATAATTTGCATGGATACATGTATATATGTATCTATCAACTCATGCACTCATGTAAATATGATAGCTCATTGGTTCCAAAGCTCTCTTTATAGGACAGTTGTGCATTGCCTGCAAGAATGAGATGAATCCTTCGTATTTCAAGAAAAGATTTGAATGGATAACACTTAAAATGATCTAAACTATGATTTTATAATCAAAGTATACAAATACATTATAACAATGCAGAACCTGACTTCCATTTAAGATGTGCAACAAAACTATACAGAAGCAAAAATGCTTTTGCTTGAAAGTTTCTAGAGCAATTTCAACAGATTCTCTAGCCATTGGTCAAAATATGGTTTTCTATCAGTGTAGTCCTTGAAGTTTCTGTAGCTGTCACTGCTACTTTGTTAATTGACTTTGATTGAAAGGTCAAAATGTGGAATGTCCCCAAGGATACTTATACTTACTTATCTCTTTTGATTGTTATATATTCAAAGCCTGCTTAGCAATCCAAACACTCTCCCCTTTGGTCAGGTGCCATTCAATGCATTAATTTTGTCTGAATGAACTATGTACTTTCAGCCACTAGTTTTAATCAAAATATGCATATGGATTCAAAATCAAACTCCCAAAGTAAATGCATATAAAAATGTGTCTTCTTCTCTATTTCATTATGTATCTATGTATCCATAGATGCAGCCATGCATATAATGATTTATGCATATCTTGCCATCTCTACATGCATCTGTCTATATATGTATGACTATATCTATGGGTGCATGTATACATTGATTTATGCATAAATGCACCTATGAATTGCATACACACATCTGCCTATATATGTATCTATCGATATTTTGCATGCATACATGTATATATGCATGTGTCGAGTCATGCATCCATGTATTTGTCTTTGTCTTTGTCTTTGGCCAAATGGCCCCTAATGGCCAAAGTAACCTATCCACCCATGGCCGTCAAGCAATTCCAGCACCTTCCCCACCAGCGACATGCCATTTAATGCATTTGCTTCAATTATTTTGACCTCTCCATGTGTTCGCATTTTCCTGATATTTCAATGCATTTAATTTGCATTCACGGATTGCATATTTCTACTCACCAGTTTTATAAACCATGCCTTTGCTTAAATTTATTTAATCAATCTATGCGAACCCATTTCACTGATTTTCAATAACAACAATAATTTATAAAGCTATCCACATAAATAGAAACAGCTAAATGCTAATTTTCCAATATTGATTTATTAGAATAGTACTAGTTTTCCAATATAACAAAATTAAATACATGCATATATGACTTCATCCATATTTGCATATGTATATGAATACATCCTTCCATGTAACATACGCATTTGTACGTATATCCAAATATGCATACATCCATGTATACATGTGTTCATATGTCCATTTCTTCATCTAGTGATGTTCTCTGTGTTTACATGTGTCTGTTCATGCATCCATGCATATATCTGTAATTAGCTCTACGTTTTAATTCCTCCATGTATTTAATGTTCTCCACTCCATCAGTATTTACATGTTCTCTATTTTTATGTTCTTCCATATTTATTTTTTCCATATTATATGCATAAGAACTTCCACTTTGCCTTTTGTTTTGACTCTTCTATTCATAAATATCATTATGTTTTATATCCACTCTTCTATTGTTGCATTTCGAGGAAGCTCAAGGATCTCACTACCTTGTTCAATATGAAGGAGAGTGAGAAATGCAACATGCGTCTTTTTACTGTGTTTATATTGACGGTCTCAGCCCTATGATGATTTTTAAAAGCATAACCAATACCAAACTAGACATTCTTCCACCCCTTGTTGCAAGAAATAATAACTTCATACCCTATTGATTCCATTTATTTCCATTTCCACCCTTCCACATCCTTTCTTCTCAAATCAAATGCATTTCAAAATCCAATTATTTGCTTGTGTTGCCTCATACCAATGTGTTGCGTACCTTTTTTCACTAAATCCAGCTCCCTCATTGAAATTTTCATTTCTTCCATTTAATTGTAAGCATATAACTTGCAAACGATAAATTCATACCATTTACATTTGCATTCATTCTCATATCCACTATCCCATATCCTTGTCTCCCATGTCAAATACTTTTCATAACTTATTCATACACCTTATTTGCATCTCATCCTTTTCTCAATTCACTCTCTTTGTTCCACTTCCATAACTCATTCTTCTTTTTAACGTTTACATATCTTTATCTATCTACACCTCAAATATACCTTCATCCATCACAACAAAATTCACACCATACCAAACAAAGAAAAAGATGACGAAAATATCAAGGTTATGCAAATAATCACTGAGGGCTTCAAAAATGACACTCATAACATATAGTTGTATTCAATAGTTATTTTCATAATGTCTTTTCTAAACCTTGTTTATTACAGATCCCTATAAGCGCGTATAACAGTTTCTTCAAGCCTTTTATGTGTAATTAGATTTAACAAATATTTACATGTTTCCATGCATTCATATGGATCATTAGGTATCCTTTATCCAGTTGCTCAAAAAACAATATTCTATATGTTCCAAATGCAAATTGTCCCCAGAATTTCTCGCTTTATGCACACATGCATTTATAGATTGTTCTTTGTGCACCAAATTACATGGACACATCTATACATCCATCCATGTACAAATGTTTACAAGGATCCAAATATTTATGCATTCCTTCGATATATGGTTTGCTGGTATATATCTTGTTTTCCCTGTTTCCCTTTTGCTTCCTTGTGCAAATGCTACTTCAGCATAACTATGCTTTTACAGATTTGAATTCCTACTTGATTTTAGTGTTTTACATTCAAATTTCTTGTTCACATGTCATGTATGCTTTTCACTCTTTGCATTTTGTGCACATGGATACATGTATACATGTTTACCTCGAGCATTGTTACAAATGTTTAAGATTATTTCCATTGAATACTTCAAACAAAATAATAATAGATTTTTGCTTTGTCGATAAGGTCATCAAGGAAATTTGTAACTGCAAATGTAGAAATGCACCCATGTAAAGGTACTAATATTATATTTTTATATCTATTCATCTCTTGTCACATTTCAAGGAGGCTCAAGGATCTTGGAACTTTGTTTAGTCCAAAGGAGAGTGAGAAATGAGACACCAGTCTTTCTTTTGTATTTGTATTGAGACACTCAGCCCTATGATGATTTTAAAAAGCATAACCAACAACAAAATACACATTCCTACACCCTTTCTTGGAACAAAAGTTGATTTCATACCCTATCGAATCCACTCATTTCCATTTCCACCCGTGCACATCATTTCTTCTTAAATCAAATACATTTCAAAATACATTTATATGCTTCTCTTCCATCGCACCAATGTCTTGCATTCCTTTTTTTTCCTCAATCCAGCTCACCCATTCAAATTTTTTTATCTTGCATTTAATTTTAAGCGTATAGCTCGAAAATGATAAATTCATATAATTTACATTCCATTCATTCTCACATCCAATTTCACATATCGTTCCTTCGCATATCTAATACTTTCCATAAGGCATTCATATACCTTGCTTGCATCACATCATTCTCTCAATTCCTTCTCTTTGTTGCACTTACATCACTCATACTTCTTTACCACCCTTACATATCTTTATCTATCTATAGCTCAAATATACCTTCATCCATTAGAACAGAGTTCACACCATACCAAAGGAAAAATTGGAAAAAATATCAAGGTTATGCAATTAAACACTGAGGGCTTTGAAAATAACTATGAGAACATAGAGTTGTATTCAGGACTTCCTTTGAAAACGTTTTATACTATATCCTATTTATTGCAGATACTTAAAAACACATATCACAGTTTCTTGGAGGCTAAAATGTATAGTCAATTTTCATAAATATTCCCATATATCCATGCATTCAAATGCACTGTTGCATTTCCTTATTACACTTGGTCAAAAAACAATAATGTATGATTCTTTTGTTTCGATCATAAATGTTCTTTTTATATCTGTCAAATGCAAATTGTTTCACACATTTTCTAGCTTTCTCCACATAGGCATATATACATTCTTGTTTAGTTACCAACTTCCATGGACACATGTACACATAGATGCATGCATTTATGTTTACCTTCATCCATACATTTAAGCATTCCTTCGATATATGCATTGCTAATAAATAGTTAATTTTCCCTGTCTTCTTTCATTTCATACTGCAAATGCAAATTGAGTCTCATTGTTAAAATATAGTTGTTTTGAAGAGTTCTTTTCAAAACGTCTTTTCTATATCTTGTTTCTTACAGATTTGTAAAAGCACATATGACAATTCCTCCAAGACTATAATGTTTATTCAATTTCACAAATAGTTACATGTATCCATGCATCCAAATGCATTATTAGATATACTTTATACACTTGTTCCACAAACACTAATGTATTGCTGCTTTGTTTCAGTCCATAATGTTTTCCTACTTCTTCTTTAACCTGTAACTTGTTTCTAACATCTCTAGCTTTATGGATGTAGGCATATATAGATTCTTCTTAACATACCAAGTTAAATGGACACATGTACATATCTGTGCATGCATATGTCTTTACATGGATCCATATTTTAATGCTTTCCTTTCATATATGCACTCATACTAACTAGTTTATTTATCTTATTTTCTTTCATTTAATACTGCAAATGCAATTTCAGTTTCACCACGATTTCAGGGTTGCTTTGGTGCCGTCGATGCTTTTCACTCTTTTGTGCATTCCGTGCACATTGCTAAATGTCTACATGTCTCCATGTTTACTTAACGCTTCACGCATTGTTACAAACATTGTAAGAATATTGTACTATAGATTATTATAATAATTTAATGTTTACATGCCAACGGCTACAAACATGTTTACTATTTTATTGTACCTACATTTTATCTTACCTAATAAAATTCTTTATATCTTTCCAAATTATTATTTTTTTAAAATTTTACACAAAAAAATATTCATTTGTAATTCATTAACAACATTCAAATCTAATTTCTAATAAAATCAATACCTTTGTACAGTTTCATCCAAGATTTTATCATAATATTTATTTCATTTATTACATTTTCATAAGTTAACTATTACATTTTATGTTATATATACACAAATTTACTCTTAGGTAGTAAGGTTCTTTATTATATTTTTGTAAATTACTTATTGTTTATTATATAAACACAAATTTTTATTCATATTCCATAAACAATATTAAAATCTTATTTATAATAAAATCAATAGCTTTCTAGTCATTCATCTAACAATTTACTGTAATATAATTGCATTGTTCTATATACGAAAATATCTTACCATATTAAATACACAGGATTTAAATCTTATTTATAATAAAATCAATAGCTTCATATAATACTTATCTCTACACTATATTAAAAAAAAAACATTCATTAATGTTACAAAAGTTTATACTCAAATTAGCTACCCCTATCAATCTTCCAACTAATACTACTGTTCCTTTTAGCACTTGCATATTGTAATATGATAAACTAAAATAACACAATTACAAATATCTCTACATCAAAACTTTGTTCCATTTAAAATGACTAATGAATTTCTCAATCAACAGGTTCTCTAAAAAAAAAAACATTGCACTAGTCATAAATAGTTTATTTCTCCTACTCTCTTTCATTTAATACTATAAATGTGAACTGCGTCTCCTCTTGCTTTAAGACTCGTTCACATGCCAACTATGCATCTCACTCTTTTGTGCATTGTGCACACGTGGATACATGTATTCGTATATGTCTCATGCATTACAAATGTTTCTGATTGTTTGCGTTCAAAAATTAATACAAATTTATAATGCATTCTTGCTTCCGTATACAAAACCCCACGTATGCATGTTACCCATAAAAAAAAAAAAACCCTTGCATCCGTCCACAAGTTTTTCCATTTCACATGTCCCCATGGACCATGTTCCCCATGCATTCTACACATTTTAAATATATTTATATTCCTATTTGCTCTCTCCAAACTTTTTGTAACTCATAGCTACATGACTTTTACCTCTCGGCAGGAACTCGACGCTCGCGTCACTTGTTTTAAAATGGTTACAATTTAAAATAGCATTGAATTAGGGTTAGGATTAGAGTTTTGATTTACAAAAAAATCAAATCAAAGAGATTTGAAGAAACAAAAAGAACAAATAAATAAATAAATAATAAAAATAATTCAAATATTTGCATAAACTAAAAGAACAAATAATTAAATAAATAACATTTTTGATCGCAAAGAGAAATCAAAGATTTGATCATAAAGATAAATCAATTAAAAAAGAAAATTAGAGAATGATAACTCTCGGCATATTTTATATAGATTAATACTTAATATATGTATGCTAGTTATATATAACTAGCACTTGCACCTAAAGGAGGTTCAAGGATTATGCCAATAGAAAACTATATGTATGTTAATATGTTAGAGAATATGTGTTTGTTAATATGTTAGAGAGTATGTGTTTGTGCATGGATGCACTTGAAAATTTTAGTTGGATGTGGCTATATTTGTAACGCCCCGTTGCGCAAACCCCAAAGGAACAACTAAAAAAGCAACAATTTTTTTTTTAAAACATAAGGAATGCACTTTAAGTATTCCAACATAACTAATGTTTCAAGTTGCACATCAAAGTCCCTTAGGGTACATGAGGTGACATTACCAAACTATCCCATAACAAAATTAACAGATGAACATTAAGTTACCAATTACGTAATCCATTCATTCACACATCACCATTAACACATTCATTCATGATAACCAAAATGTTAAGAATAATCTATATAAAACCATACACACAAATTACATTAAATTGATCATGAAGACATTAAGTACATATTTCCACAAATACAACATAACATTATTGGTATTTACAAATGGTAGTTCAAGAATGATTTACATGGTATGATAATACATTACATCAATCTGGTGCGGCCAAAATGGGAGTCAGGGGTTGTATGGCCACCGCCGACCACTCCCCTCCCTTAACGTAATTTTTTTTTTTAATAATATTTCATTCGCCCCAAAACAAAAATGCGAAACCCGTACAGTATAACAATTTTTTAAAAAAAAATAAAAGATAACATTTATATAGATATATATATATATATTCATATATATATATAAATATATTTGCCCATAACAATAAAATAAATAATATGATAACAGTCCAATTATTTTTCCTCTAGACACAAAATAAATATGGGTATACAATTTCTAATACCCTAGTAAATTGATTTTCTTTCAAATCAAGAATTTTAGCAACAAGATTTATAGAAGAAATTTAGAAGATTTTTCAATAGATTTCTATAGGAGACTTAAAGATTTAACACAAACAATTTTTTTCTAAAACAAAACCCTCTTTCAAAAATAGAGAAATTGATTTTCAAATATGGTAGAAATGATTTTTTGTTTTCCCTTACAGAACAATAAAAAAGAAACAAAAGAATTAATTAATTGAAAAGAACCTAGAGTCCTTCATTTGATGACGAATCCAAACACGGTAACCCTTCTTCCTCTTGGTCGATTCCACAAAAGGATATAAAAGTCATGGAAAATACTAACCTAGGAATTGGACATTCTAGCAGGTGACTAACATCTTCTTATGGTCGTTCATTTACATTGTCAAACCAGGGAACACATACTTGAAATGGAGTGGCACTGTATGTGCACTAAGAACCAGTTTCACTCACAATTTACCAGAAATAAATGCTTGGAAGGAATTCTACTTATGCTACAGGAATGTAATGTAAAGTCTTCTTAACTTAAGCATAACTTAATCAAAGCAGAAATCATGACAACTATTACTAAGAAACAAACTATGAACTGGCCTTATACTGCAGGAACAAACACATGGATGGATTCCCGATGCTGTAGGAACAATATAAGACTGAGTTTGCGCTGAAATCTTCAAGAATGAAATCTAACTTATAATCAATAGGAGATAAATAACTAACTACAGATACTCACTAAGTGGGGCCCCTTAGCAAGCATCAACCAGTTTATGCAAGAATTGAACTCAAAACTTCATTAGCTTTTATTCATAAACTTGGAATCATATACATTGATTGTTCTACTTGTAAGAAAACTAACACAAAACACTGTTTCTCATTATAATACTAACTTTAACACACTCTGCTACTCACTCACGTAGGAGGAACACTTATTTATATTAGAAAAGCAACTAACTACCTAACTCTAACAGAGAAAGACGTGGACATAAATGCATCCAGAAACTGAGGAACAAACTTCTCATAAATGAAGGCATATCTCTTCAACACGATTCAGAGAGAATTTAGTATTCCACTCTTCCTAGATTAATGATCATTTAGATTTCATTCCGACGACCCGGTTAGAGAGTCTTTGCTGGAACAACTTCCTCGATGCTGTGCTGGAAATGGACTTTACTATAGGGCTGAGATCTGTTGCGCTTTGACTCATTCATGCTTCCTTCAACAACCTGCGATGCACATGGTGACAGAAGCGAAAGAAAGCACGTGTGGCAAATAACACGATACACATTCATTAATCACATATTAAATCCATTTCATTATCCAAAAACCACATGCATTATATCAATCATTCGGGAGGTCAAATAGGGCAATTAATACAAACACATAGAGATGTTAAGCTGTAGGAATATAGGAATGTGTTGCTACAGGATACTACCCAATTTTAGATAAAAAGCATTTAATCAAAGAGTTAAAACAACCATTAGCAATAAGAGTACGGGTATTAAAAATACATCATAATATTCAAATTATGAGCATATTTCAAGCTCATCACCTCTTTCGAAAATGAACTCCCTCTACATATCCTTCTCAAATTCTTTTCACCTAACTTCTGAATCAATTTTCTATTCTTTTCTTACAAAACAATTTGTCTAGAGAAATGCAAAAAAACTTATCTTTTTCTTTTCCAGACCAAAACCAAAAACCATTCCTGTGTGTGTAGAAAAAAAACTTCCTTCCCTCACAAAAATAAAGAAAAATAAATAAAGCTCTTTTTTTTTCTCAAAAATCCAACCCATCCATTGGCACTTTTTTCTTGCTTTAAAAGCTCACACTTATCTCACAAATTTAATCAAAAATTCGTTAATTTCATATTTATCCTCACATGATATTATCCTTAGATTTAAAAATATTAATATTTTGAAAAAGACAATTACAATTATCACAAACATTATCTATTTAAATTAATTACTCTATCCTTTTTAATTAATTAAATATCTTTTTATTTACACTATTTTAAATCCAACATTTAACTAAATTAAAATTACTCACAATTAATCATATCCACAAAATATCATTAATTTATTCCATATAAAGTAAAAATAAATTAAATAACAACTAACCATAATTAAAATAAATAAACAACAACAACCAATACTGAGACAAGGACAAAGCCAAAACCATGACACAACAAGACTCACAATGAGGTGACGGACTTGGGACGGGGACACTTCCTTATCAACTCCCTTTTTCAACATCGTATCCATTGGGTTAATTTAATGCTCGCCCTGTCCTGCTGAAGCAGGTGGAATTAAGACTTTGTTCCTGCAATTCCTACATACAAACAAATGTCAAGTAGCATGTAAATTTCCATTGTAGACACACTGTGAAAGGTAATTGTGGGGTAGCAGGGTGCTCGCAAGTAAGTGATGCTACTCCATCCTTTCACCAAGACTCACTAGCAAACGCATCAGAAACCATAGCAACATAGAATCACAACATCACCACATATAAAATTAAAGAAAACCATGGCATAACTAGATAATATAACCACCGCATAATGTATCATCAAACATCATAAGTAATGTCAAGTGCAACAAACCAAACCAACTATGAATCCACACACAATGAAGTCAGTGAACTAATCACCATCACAAACCAAGTATCAAACCAACACATAAGAGTATCAACAACATGAGGGGTATTACAAGATTAAACAATTAATAAGTGCTAAATAATGAAATGAAACAAACTTAGACAAATCTAGATTTTTTCCTTAAAGAAATTAATTATTATTTGATTATGCAATATTTGCATACAAATTTAAAACATAAAGCAATACAAAAAACACTACAAATGGAAATAGAATATTCCCATCTAGTTGTCAAATCAAGATTTATCTAGCTTTTATATGATAAGTGAGATTTTGGAGGCTTTTACCTGATATTTTGGAGGCTTTTACTATTAAACGATAGCTAAAACTTGTTTTCCCATGATTCAATAGTAGTTGAGACTTGTTTTAGGCTCAATTCTCACACTATATATCGGCTAAATATAACTAGCACTTGCACCTAAAGGAGGTTCAAGGATTACACTGATGAAAAACTATATGTAGGTTAATATGGTAGAGAGTACATGTTTTTGCATGCAAATTCTAGTTACATGTGGCTGGATTAAACAATTAATAATAAATGCTAAATAATGAAATAAAATAAACTTTGACAAATCTAGATTTTATCCTTAAAGAAATTAAGTATTATGTGATTATAAAATATTTGCATACAAAACATAAAGCAATGCAAATGAAAAAAAAATTGTCAGATCCAAAGGGATATAGTTTTGGGAAGGAAATATATCTTCTATTGTAATCTTCATATTATTATTAATATAAATATATATAGGCATTATTCATTTTGTAAAAAAAAAAAGAAAGTTGCCATCAAATTGATAATAGATATTGCAAATGGAAATAAAATGTTCCCATCCAATTGTCAAATCAATATTATCTATCTTCTATGTGATAAGTGAGATTTTGGAGGCTTTTACCATTAGAAGGCTTTTACCATTAAATTGGAGGCTTTTCCGACTCAACAGTGGTTTGTAGGCATGAGACTTGTTTCAGGCTCAAATCTCACACTATATGTAGCCTGTTGGCTAATTATATTTATAATCATTATTAAAATAATTTTTCATTTTAATTTTAAGAGTTTTAAACATATAATTTATTATTATATTTATGATATTATAATATAATAATTATTAAAAACTTAAAAAATAAAAATAATATTTAAAAAGTCTTAAATATATAATTAACTATCTATACATTATATTTATTATTTATATATGTTATAATTACAAGAAATCTATTTAAACCTACCTTTTCATCATTTAAATTAAGATTGAATAAGAATGCAATTGTTTTTTTAATTATATATTATATTTTTTAATATTTTAGAAAATATGATGGTTGAGATCATTTTCTTTTGTATAATTTTCAACTGTTGATTTTCAAAAATAAGTCGCCCACTTCACATAGAAAACGCCTTCCACGAAAATATATAATAATATAATTATTATTAATTTAATATAATATAGTAATATATATTATATTATAAAAATATTATATAATATTATATTTTTTAAGCAAAAGATAAAAATATATAAAAGAACACGATTGGATTTCAAATCAAAATATGTGTGCAATGAAAAAGGGGGGTACTACTTTAGGGTTTCAAAACTAGATAAACCAAAAGACAATTTATGTAAAGTCTTCTAAGGACACTGTTTAAAGTATGTACCCTTTATTAGAAAAGATACTCATTTTAATATGTATCATACACTTATCTACTAGCAGTAAATGTTAGATACATTTTAATATCCAATGTATATGTGTTGACTAAGCATGAATCTTTCAATTATATATTGTACTTGTTTGATTTCTTGTATATCCAATGTATTATGCTGGTTCTTCCATGTAAATTATCGTTTAAGTTATTTTTGAATTTGGGTTGCCATTTCAAAGTTATATTGAACAAATATTCTCATTTTGGGGCCATATAGTATTATCCAAAGCTTTGAGAATGGACTCATGATTTTCTGGTTAAATAATATGTATGACACCTTCACAAAAACTCTAATTCAATATATACAATAATAATTCAATAATAAAAGTTTTTTCTAGTTTTAATAAATAGTTTTCTATAATTTTTACTAGAATATTTTAAAGAATAATATCTAATTTATTTTTCTATAATTTTGGAATAATTAGATAAGGATCTCTTTCTTTTATTTTCTTTATTAGACTCTTTAGATAAGCTTAATTTTTTCATATTAATAGCCCCCTTAGTATCCCTTCTATTTTTGTTGCATTGTTTGTTGTTATAAAATTTTTGGCTGATAGAGCTTCTACTAACTGCCTCTTCTCATCTTGAATGATCCAACCAATTCCCATTGCCCAACTTCCCTAGATTTCCCCTTGAAGCACCATCGATATTTAGTTTCAATCTACCTCTTGGAAGGGGATTCCATTTAGCATTCAACCTCTTCAATTTGGGGTCTGAAGCAAACTGGAAGAAGGGGGTTATTTTAAATAGGTTCCATCTTTTCATAAGATCATCATCCCATAATGTAAACATTTTTTTCCTTTGTAATTTAATATGGGAATTCATCCATTTTGAGATATTCCTTTCTATTGTTGTTGTTAATTCATTTGCTGACATATTTTGGCCTTGAAATAATATTCTATTTCTTTCCTTCCATATATTCCAGGTCATGATTGATGGTGCTACCAACCAAATCTACCCCTAATATACCTAATTTTTAAAAATTGGCTAGCTTATAAAGAAGTCCCATAATTTATTACTTCTTAGAGTAAACCATCACAATTTTTCAAGAAGTCAATCCCAACAATATGCAACATATTGGCAATTTAGGAGTAGATGATTTGTTGTTTCTTCTTCTTCCTTGCACAGGAGACACCAATTGGGGCCTTCAACACCTATTGATTTCAAGCAATCTCCTATCAAAATTCTTCCATAAAATGCTACCCATGTGAAGGCTCCTACCTTGGGTAGTATCCATCTTCCCCAACATAGTTTACATGACCACTTATTGTCACCTTGAATCATTTTGATTTGGTAGCCCAACTTTATAGTGTATCTTCCTAATTTTGCACCACACCATATAATTTTGTCTTTCTAATTGTTCAGGCATACTTGTTGCTCTTCCAGAATTTCTGCTAACCTTTTCTTTGCAATTTCTTCAATGGGGAGGGGTTGGAAGTTTATCCAACTACTTTTTCCATTTTCATCTATCTCTACATAGTCTTGGACTAGCTTTCCTATCTTGTCATTGATAGTAGGAATATAGTCCTTTATCTTTGAATATTCTACAATTGGCTTGTGACCTCCCCAAGAGTTGCCAGAAATATGCCTTCCTTCCATCATTTATCTTCCATGTTAGATGATTTGTGACTATGTGTTTGGAATTTAACATAAAGTTCCACACATGTGATCCTCTTGGAGCATTTTCTATTGTAAGGATTCTTTTTGGATCCATATTATCCAGATATTTTTGTTGCATAAATTTACACCACAATAGTGATATATTTTGGTATATTTTTCATATAAGTTTTTCCCCTAATGTCAGATTATGTTCTTTTAAGTTCCTTTTTCTTGCTCTTCCATATTCATAGGATTCACATACATTTTCCCAATGGATTAGGAAAATTCTATGTTGTTCATTTGATCCTTCCCACAAAAAATGTTTCAAGATACTCTCCAACCCTGTTGTTGCTTTTGATGTTAGTTGCATGCAAGATATAGAATATATAGGTATGGTTGAAAGAATTACTTTTATCATTGTTATTCATCCAACCAACATTAGCCATTTTCCTCTCCAAGATAGAGACTTATCTTTTATCTGTTCCCATAGTTGGGTCCTTAGTACTCGTTTGAATACTAGAACACCCAAATATTTGCATGGGGTTACATTTTTTGAATATCCCAATATATTTTCTATCCATTTTTGTAAAGGTTTCTTTATATTCAAGGAATATATTTTTAATTTTTATTTATTTATTTGTTGTCCTGATGCATTGATATATTCTTCCATACATTATTTCATCATTTCTACTTCCTTAATTGAGGCTTTTCCATATAAAATAGTATCATTTACAAATAGTAGATGAGTTAATTATTCCATATTTTATGCAATTTGCAAACCTTTTCACAACCCCTAATTTTGGTAGTTCGCAATGAGCCTACCGAGAGCTTTTACCACTATAAAAAATAGGAAGGGTGAGATTGGATCCCTCTACCTGATTCCATTAGCGCTCTCAAAGAAACCATAAAGTTTGTTGTTGATTAAGATTGTGTATCTTGTTGATGAGAGGCAAGAGTAAATCATATGTAGCCATTCCTTGCAAAAACTGAATTGCTCCATGATTTTGATTATGAATCTTCTTCTTGTACTCTATCATATATTTTTCTCACATCTAATTTTACCATCATGCTTTGTACCCTATATTGATTATATGAAGTGCTTCATTTGTTAATATAATATAATATTATATATTATTATATATAATAATAATAAATGTATACTATATTATTTATTATTATTATATTATATAATACTATATAATTATTACTATTATACAATTATATTATTATTATAATATTATATAGTATTATATTATGTTATTATTAGAATAATTCTAGTAATATTATTATATATTTATATATAATATAATAATATATTAGTAATACTTATGTATTATATAATATTATATTATTCCTTCAAAATTTTAACTCATATAATAAAGCTACATATATATATATATATTATTAATAATTATATATTATGTAATATATACAATACAAAATTATTATATCATATTATTGTTGTGTCATTTTAAATGAAAATATTGAATGAGTTAAAATTTAGCTTAGCTATTTGTGGGATATAGCCCATGCATCACAGTGGAGTGTGACATTTATTATATGAGTTAAATTCTTAAACAAAGGTGCAAATAAAATAAGACAATGGATAGTGGAGTGTTTCAACAACTAAAACATGTCCTACAATTTTTTTAGGTGAAAACTATTTTTTGAAAAGTTTGTAAACAAGTGGGGTTTTGGATGTATGAGCCATGGATGCATATGGCGCATCTTGGTGGTTAGATAGCTAGTGCCTAGAAAAATACTAGAAAAAGGGAAAAAGAAAAGCTTGTTCTATGTAGCGTTGTAATGGAAGGGCTTCTTAAAATATTTCACAACTCTTAACTTGAGATTTTGTAGGGATATTTTATAAATTGGTGGTCTTATGAGTAATTAATTTGAAATTCAATTTGGTAAAAAGGCATGGAGTCTTATAATTTTAAAAAATTAATGTTAAAAAATTTAGTTAAATTTTTGTAACAACAATTAATAAAAATTATATATGTGTAACGTATGACAAAAAAGAAAAATAGTAATCCAATTTTAAAAGTATCTTTTAATTTTTTGATAATTAAATTATATAATATTCTATTTTTGAAGATATGATTTCAATTTACACTACAAAAAATTTATGCCCATCCTATGAAATCTCTTGCTACACAGAACTAGATTTTGAAGCCCTTTCCATAGGATCACTTCCTTAAAGTCTATGATGTTGTCCATGACTTAATATTTATTTCTAAAAGTGACTTATAACATAAGAGACTACCTTATATTTCTAATACATGTAAGACCACCTACAAATTTCAAACCTATAACCTCTCTTTGAAAAGCACAAATTCTTCACCATTAAATGTAAACAACATTAGAAATTCAAAACTAAATGTTACTAGTGCCATTTTCTTATAATTTATTGAATATTTGAACTCTATAAATTAGTTCTGGTAACTTTGATATACTTGGCCTTATCTAGCACATTCTAGGCTTTGATCTATTGGCATGGTATGTGTGGCCCACATTCATGGTTATTAGCTTGTTAAATGTTTAAATATTTTTATTGCCTGTATGGAATTATTAGCTTCAATCATGGAACTTAAAATTTATAAAATTTAATAAAAATACACATATAAGACTAGATATAGGTGAGTGAAGAAAGTTGCAAAAAACTAGATGCAAACAAAAAATTATATAAAATGTAAATAACATCTATAAAATAATATTGAGGATGAAAAGATTAATTGATTATAAAGGATTTCATACAAGTGTATAAGCTTCTAGGATTCATGGATCAAAGAGACATATCCAAAGGTCACAAGTTTAATTGCCAATCAGTGGTTAGTTAACTTATTCTAACTATGAGCTTATGAGCTACCAAGTAGTGATTAATTCATTCAATTTGAGTAAGAAAAAGTAAGCATTGAAATAAAAAAATAAGACAATAAATAATTTGAAAGCATAAACAGAGAAATATAATCTAATTCTAATTTACTAATTCCACTACAAACCTCAAAAAGATGTAAGTGATGTTGCTTTTCTATTGGATGTGTGGATGCTAGATCTCTGCAACATAACACTAAATATGATGATTGAATCGATTGATAGTAGATTTTGATAGAGTTAATTTGCATAAGGCAGCTCGATATGAAAATGGTGAGGAAAAGGCTATGTTTTATGTCGAAGGCGTTCCCTATATGAAGTGGATGACTTGGATTTGAAAATTACACAGAAGGATGTAATATGATTGAAATGATCTTAGCCATCAATTTTTTTAAAATATTAAAAAATATAATATATAATTAAAGAAAAAAATTGCTCTCTTATCCAATCTTAGCTTTAAACTAGGAAAATATAGGAAAATAATGCAATTTTTTTTTTTCTAAACTTTTTAAACTTAGTTTTTTAGACTTTTTTTAATTATAACACATATAAGCAATAAATATAATGTATAAATAGTTAATTATATATATATATTTTTACATAGTAATTTTATTTTTTAAGATTTAATTATTATGTTATAATATATAATAAATATAATCTCTAAATAATAAATTATATGTTTAAAATAAAATAAATTTTCATTTTCATTTATTTTAATTATTATTATATTATAATATATAGTATAAATAATTGATTTTAATATTATATTATATGAAAATTTTAATAATATTAATAATTAACTTTAAAAATATAGATAAATAATAATAATTTTTTAATAAATATAATTATATTTTCAAATAATAAATTAATAATAATAATTATTCATATAAGTTGAATTATATAAATCAATAAATTATGAATTGAATTTTTATCCTTTGAATATGTTTCATTTTATTTTTAACTTTTTAAGTTTAGTGTTATTTGTAATTTTTAATATAAAAGTTAAAATTTTAGGTTTAATAATTTTAATATAGTTTATTTAATTTTTAACTTTTTAAGTTTGGTATTGTAATTTTTAATATAAAATTAAAAATTTAGGTTTAATAATTTTAATATAGTTTCTTTAATTTTTAACTTTTTAAATTTGGTGTTACTTGTAATTTTTAATATAAAAGTTAAAATTTTAGGTTTAATAATTTTAATATAGTTTATTTAATTTTTAATATTTTATTTGAAATAGAGTTTTAGTTTTTACATTTTAATTTATTTAATAATTTAACTATATTTATGTTCAATTTTTATTTTTATTTTTTTATTTGTTAGTATTGAGTTTATCATTCACTATTAATATTTTTTTTAAATATATTAATTATAATTTAGGTACATATTTTATTAATATTGCAATTCTAATATATTAAAAAAATGGTTTTAATTTTTTATTTAATCATTTATTAACTTAATCAGTTTATTATTTATCATTAATTTTTAAAATGATTATGTTTACTAATATTTGGATTTTGATATATTTTGACTTGGCATTTAGTTTATTTTATTTTAATTTAGATTTAAGTTTGAAATTTATTTTAATTTTTTTTAGCAAAAGGCTTATAGCCTATATATATATATATATATATAATAAGGTAAACACAATAAGTTTTACAATCAAAATTTGATCAAACCCTGATCAAAATTTGGTACTATACTATCTTATGCATAATTGAAACTACAAAATGCATACACATGCTTAATTTATTCCACCTTTATCTACCTTTCCCTTCCAATGTAGACAACAAGATACAAACACAACATAATATACTATCACCATAATATAGCATATATGGTAGAATTTGAATGTTGTTAGTTAAAAACCAAAATACTACACCATAATATACTGTCGAAGGGTGACAGTTGAAAACCAAAACACTACACCATAATATACTGCCACTGTTTGAAGAATGAGGAAATTTACTCCACATACTAAACTGACCTTGCTTACCCAAAATTGCATTTCCACTCACTTCCACTACACCATAAAAGCAAAAACTATAACTAGCCACACCATTATTACTACCCCATGAAGACTTAGCCATTGAAGAACCAACTACACCAATACCACAAAATTTACACTACCACTTCCACTGAAACTACTACCACTACAACAAAAAGAACAACTGTCCATAGATTTACACATTATTCTTCCATATCCATAGAATTTTCACCTTGTATTTCTTTCCTAGCTACCAAATTTTGTGAATTTACAGTGATGTTAATGTCAGGAACAATATGATGAGGTGGAGGGTTTAAAGGCCCAACAAATTGACGAGGTGGAGAATTATTAAGCACTGGTAGGTGAGCTTGAAAATGAATATTTGGGACTGCAATTTGAGGTTAAGGAGGAATATTGGAGATTGAAAGTTGGAGACAATTATAATGGAGAAGAAAAGACACATAGTGATACTTCTCCTTGAAGCATTTAGACATTTCCCTCCCAATTTGATGACCATACCTTGAGAGTTCCCTATTCAGAAAACCATGGTCATTGAGCTCAAATGAAAGCTTTAAAGCATGAAACACAAAAACAAAAGGTTTGTTATGTGGTAAGAAATGTGGAGGAAAAATTCCTCCCACATACCCTAAAATTTATTTTAATTATTTACATATTTTTATGAAATTACAAATAATAATTAAAAAATTAATTATTTAACTTTTAAAAGTTTACTTATAGTAGAATAATTCTATTTTAAATTTTTATTTTAGTTTATATAATAAAATGAATTTCAAACTTAAAAATTGAATTAAAATTGAGTGTGAGAGAGAGAGGGGCTAAGTTTTTATTAGTAATTTTATGCCAATAATTCAAGGATAGAATGTGTCCATGGAGAGTTATGCTCAAGGTAGCATGTCATTTGATTAAGGATATGACAATTCACCTTTAAAACCTCTTCAGTGTACCCATTGCACAATTAAAGAGGAAAATAGATAGAGGGAGAAAGAGATAAAATAGGGATATATAGAGGGAGACAAAGATATATAGATAGATAAAAAGAGAGATAGAGATATAGAGGTAGAGGTAGATATATAGAGGAATAAAGAGGGAGAGAAAAAGAGACAAAGATAGGAAGAGAGATAAAGAAAGCAAGAGAGGAAAAGAGAGAAGAGGAGTGACATAGAAAAATATAATCACATAAAGAGAGGGAGATAAAGAAAAATAAGAGACAAAGATATAAAGATGGAAAGGGTGAGAGGGAGGAGGATAACTAGGGATAAAAAAATGAGTAAGGGGGAGAGATATAGGGAGAGTGAAAGAGACAGAGAGAGGGAAAGAGAGAAATATAGATAGAGGAAGGGAGAAGGAAAGACACGTATAGAGAGAAGTAGGGGATAGAGAGAGGAAGAGAGATTTTGAGAGATAATAAAAAACATAGAGATAGAGAGGGAGACGGGGATACAAAGAGATCTCTCTTTCTCTTCCCATCTCTATTTATATATCTCCCATATGTATCTCTCCCTACCTTTCTTTCTCTCTATATATATCCCCCTCTCTACCTCTCTCTATAGATAACTTCCTATCTCTATCTTTCTATCCCTCCATATCTCTCTCTCATATTCTATCCCTCTCTATTTATCTCTCCTTTCTATCTCTATTTCTCTCTCTCTCTGCATATCCATCTCCATCTTTAGCTTCCTCTCTATCTCTCCCCTATTTCTATATCCTTACCTCTCCCTAAATATCTCTCTCTATTTCCCCTCTATCTTCCCCACTATACATCTCTTTGTATCTACCTCTTTCTATCCCTCTCTCTCACTCTATCCAATCACTCTCTCTTTCTATATCTCTCTACTTGTCCTCTATCCTCTCTCTATTTATCTCCCTCTCTCTCTCTCTCTCCCTCTCTCTATTTATATATATATATATCTCCCTCTCTATATCTATCTAAATATATCTCTCCCACTCACACACACACACACATGCACGCTCTCCCTATTTATCACTCCCTAGCTCTATCTCTCTTTCTCTCTCATGCACACTCCCTATTTCTCCCCTATTTCTATATCTATCTCTCTATCCCCCCTCTCTCTATTACTTGTCTCTATCGCCTCCTTTATCTCTCACTCTCTCCCCTTATATTTATATCTTCCCATCTCTTTGTCTCCTTCTCTATTTATATCTCATTATCTCTATCTATCTCTCTTATTTACTCCATCTCTCCTACTCTCTCTTTCTCTCTCTATATATATCCCTCACTTTACCTCTCTCTACATATATGTCTTTTTCTCTATCTCTCTCACCCCTCTATCTTTCCCAAGTTATATCTATATCTCTATCTATCCTCTATATCCCTATCTCTCCCTCTCTCCATATCACTCCCACTTTCTATATCTCTCTACTTTTCATCTTTCCTTTATTTCTATCCCTCCATCTCCATTCATCTCTATCTATTTATACATATCTATCTCTCTCTCTCTCTCTCCACATCTCTCTCTTACTCAAACACACACACAGACACTCCTTATTTCTCCCTCCCTAGATCTCTAGCTATATCTCTCTATATATTTCTCTTTTCCTCTCTATATCTAGCTCTCCATATTTATTTGTTGATCTCTCCCTCTATCTCTATCTCATTATATCTCCATCTCTCTCTACCCCTATATCTTTCATTCTCTCTACTTCTCTCCATATGTCACTTCCTATCTCTATCTTTATCTTTCTATCTCTCCCTATATATATATTTATCTCTTCCATCTCTATCTATTCCTCTATCCTCTCTCTCTTTATCTCTCCTCTCTGTATCCCTCTCTTCCATTTCCATCTCCATTTCCATCTTCATCTCTATCTCTATATTCCTCTCTATCTCTATCTCTTTAACCCTCTATCTCTCTCTCTCCCTCTTTTTATCCCTATCTCTCCCTCTCTCCCCCTCTCTCTCCCTCTCTCCCTGTTGCAAGCATAAAATGAGCATGAACTGGTAATAGAGCCTAATTATCTTCTTGATTCAAAGGATTTTTTAATTGTATTTGTATCCTTGTAAGTGGATGCATAGTTTTTTTGAAGCTATCACTTCTCAATTGATACCTTTGTTGCACAAACAACATCATTTTCTAAATGGTGTACCAATTTACCTCATGCATATTACACAAACGTATGAAAAAAATATACCAAAATTTTCCCTAATTGACCTTCCACACATCTTTGATGCACCCATTGCACACCAAGGTGAAATTGCTAGTTATAGACTTTCCAAGGAAAAATAAAAAAGGAAGATGAGGATAAGAATACAAATTTCAATTAACTGAACTGGTTGTGGAGTCAACTCAACTACCTTTGAAAAATTTTCCATTTGGAATTTGATGAGAGGATAATATTGCATTTTTTTGATTAAATAATTGAATAATTATGATGAACAAGTTTCCATTTGAAGGCTGAGTTGATTCATGGTCGAAAAAGAAGTTTCTAAAATGAAGTAGAGTTAACTAATGATGGAAGTTAGAGTTGAGTGATGATTTGAAAATATAAATTTTTATTTGAAAATGGATAATTAACTCATATATAATAAATAATAAAATATGAAAATTATTAAATGAATATTAATAATGATGTGATAAATGGTAAATTAATGATGATTAATAAATGATGAATACATTCTATGGTAAGTGAATGATATGATGATAGGTGAATTATTTTAGTTGTCTATGGTGTAAGAAAAAAAACATAGTTGAGAAGAAAAAATAAAAGTGATGAAGATGAAATTAGAGAGGATGAAGATGATGACACACCCTAGTTAGGTAAGAAATGACAAATAAGAAAAGCTAATATGGTTGATGCCCCATCAAGAGGTTATTCATGCATAAAATGCATAGGTGATCTCTCAAAAGAATAGAAGATGAAGAAAATATTAAATGAAAGATTAAAAATGATGGAAGAAAAATATATGCAAGAAATATAATTTTGGATGAAATGACGATGACGTGTTATGCTGAATTTGAGATTAGAAAACTTTATTTAATATAGCAATGAATTTTATGTACTAGGGTATGTAATAGCAAGGTGACAATGTATCCAATGCATGGCCTGATTCTCAAGAAAACACCAGACAATACTTGATGCCCCATATCTCTCTTGAGATGTTTAATGCTCTTAGTGGATCTGTGAAGAGACAACTATCAAAAATGACACATAGAAACAATAGACCTTGTCCCAATGTATATCACTCAAAGAACACAGTGATATGAAATGATCATGGTGGATTTGAGTAGGAATAATATGGATCCAGGGATAAATGAAAAAATATCAAAAGATAAAAAACATAAATCCTCAATGATCAGGTAACACTTAGATGCACACAACAAAATCATAGTGTGTAGATGTTTTAAGAAAAACTCACATGTTTACTACAAGCTTGCATCAACTTTCTAAAGACAATTAGAAATTCTTGGTCAAGATCATATGTATGCATGCATATGTATGGGGTATTCTTTTGTTCATAAGAAGAGCGCAAAAAGGATGCAACCATGATAAGTATGAAGAAATGTATCTATCAATATTAGGTGGTGTAAAAGTCATTGAAATTGCAAAAAGCAAGATGAGTGGTCAATAAGAATCTCACAGAGGTAAACATGGAGGAGAAAAAATAGAAGTGAAACACATAATATACTAGTGCCACTTAACTGATGGCATGCCTTTGTCAAGCAACCCCAACTTAAAGTGTTGACACACTAACAACAACATAAATTGACCTAGGATGTCTGATCTTGGAACTTGAATAGGTAGTTTATATCTTAAATGAATAAATAATATAAGTGGTGCTTAGGTTCAAGATACCTATCAATTCCATCATCATGAAGGTTTTATCTTTCATGTTGGAGGATAGATCTCTTGTACCGAATCTATGTGAAGGACAAGAGTTGGGTAATAATGCCTAAGGTGAGGTTCCCTCCTTCTCTCTATGCTATCTCACATAGATCTTGTCTCAAGGTAGACAATGAGGCCACCTTGGATCAAAAAATAGAAAAGGGGAAGCATGCTTAGAGCCCTTCTTCTTCTTCTTCTTCTTCTATTGTTGTCCCACCTGTCACTTCCTCACGCCTTGTTGCAACATCATTGGATTATGTTCCTAGGAATTTGCTAGAAAATTTGATGGTGCCCACTTAGAGAAAGCCCAAGCATCCAACATTTGAACTTCTCGCCTTACCCACAGGACCTCAACCCAACATGTACGATAAGGGGAAGGGTCCACATGGGGATTCCTCTATGTCTCGGCCTCTGTGGCCTCCTACCGCTCTTACCCATAAGGCAGTTAATGGGAAGAGGCTCGCCATTGAGGCATTAGAGCCTGATACCCCCATTGTTGTTCCATCCTCTCAACCTCTTCCTCCTGTTCCCATCCAAGAGTCCCTCCCTTTGTCAGAAATGACTGTGATGGACACTCTGATGGTCGAACATGATCCCTCTGTTCCATCTTAGCTTCGAACCTCTAGCTCTTAGAGTTGTAGGAGCTGCCTTGCATGTGAGCTCAAGCATTGGTGAAAGGCTCTGGCCACTAAGTAGGCCACCTTGTTGAGGAAGGGAGTGGAGTTAGCAGTTTATGCCCTGATACCTTCTACTATATCTTCCTCTCTAGTCCCATTTGCTTCATTTCCTTCAACTTCAATTTTTATTTCGACTCCTACTATGAGTGTAAACGACCTTCAACCGAAGAGGGTGCAGGTGTTTATTGCTCCTTCGGTCAAGCCACCTCTTCTAATGTCCCTCTTGGAAATCCTGCTGTTCTCAAAGCTCATAAACATGATGAATACCTCAATGGTGTCCACCATAGTTTTCTCCTCCTCCTCCATGCCTTTTGCCTCGTCCATGGGGATATCACATTCTTTGAAAAAGTGGAAGATGGAGGATGGCCTTGCTAGTAATGGGGGTCAAAAGAGGAGTTCAAATTCTTTAGAGGGTGGTTTTTCATTAGCATGTGCCATCCTAGTGATGGAGGAAGTTCTAGCATCCCTGAAGTTTGTCAGCACTCTTGAGTCCCTCAGTGAGCTTGGCAGTGAATCTCGGGCACTGCCTCCCTCTCCCATTGAGTTAACACATGGCACTCTTGTGAAGTTCATGTTTAATTCTTTGAATGAGGCCCTGACCTTATAAGTGATCTTTGTGAAGTTGTTGATGTTTACCACACAAAAACTCAGTGGAGGAGACCTCAAGGGGCCTCCTTCCTTGGCTCTTGTTGCAAGAAGGTCAGAGGGTTCCCCCTTGATATTTCGCCCTTGCAGGCTCATCCTCCTTCCCCATACAACGATCTAGATTGGGAGGCCGATGACCTCTTGGTTGATGAGGACTAGGGGACACCTCTTCTTTATTTGTATAGTAGACTGTGTGTGTGTGTGTTTGTGTTCCCCTATACTTGCATTATGTGTTCTTGGATGACCCTTGTCACCCTTGTAGGTGCTTGGATACAGGAGTGTTTTTGTGTTGTAAAAATTCATCAATTTGTTACATCATTCTTCCTTTATTCTATGTATTGATTTTCAAAAATTAGGGATGATGCAAAGTGTTGGGGGAATTTAGGCTTCCCTTCCATGTTGACACAAATTTTTATTTTTATTTTTTCTTCTCGTGCATTCTTCATATGGTCTGATATAGTTGGGAGGTAATGATAGTTCATTTATATACTATTATTATCTATTTATCTATATTCATGAGAAGCTCTGACCCCAAAATATTAGATAGCCTCTATGTCCTTTCTTCGTGGTGTTTTTTTCTTTTCTTGCATTATTGTTCTCTTATCTTTCATGCTTACTTTGTGATGTTGTGGTGCTCATGTGTTGTCCTCGTGTGCATGAAAAAATTACCATGGTTGCATCTTGTTATGTTATGCGGGCCACAATGTCACTTTTTCATTGTTTCTTTTCTCTCCTTAGGAAGTCATGTGCCTCCGTGCTCAACACACACCATCCTAAGGGGGGGATATTATGTCACTTTGATTTTTAGAAAACACATTTAGTGGCCAATGAATCTTTTCTTGAAAATATCTTCAAAATATTGCATTCCTCAACAAGGACCCCTAGCGAAAAATGCTTCCTTCATTATGGGTTCGTATATAAAGAATTTGAAAAACTTTCCTCTGAGGAGGGAGCACCTTCTCCTACGGGTGAAGTTTTGATTTTCCCCTTGTGAGGGAACCTTCTTCCTTTTGAATTCCTTGATGAAGTGAACATCTTTCAAAAGGATTCTTTGATGATGAATTAATTTGCAAAAAATACTCTTAAACTTTCAAATTGAGTGTCCCTTGAGTGGACCCCTTTTCTTTTAAAGGGTTCCCAAGGGACCCCTTTGAAAGCTCTTCCTTCAATTTTTGACTTTCTGCGTGTCTGTCTGCATGTTTTCTTACATGGATTTTTTTTTTAACATGTTTTTTTTCTGTGGATTAACATGTGTATAAGAGCGAATTTGCATCCCTTATGCAAATCCCCTTTTTTCCTTTACCCACCTTAGAAAACCAAGTTCATAGGCTTAATTCCACCTAAGTCCATTGTTGGCAGTCCACTTGGTACCTATTTTGAGCATCGGTGGAGGTGTTTCTATCAAGGATGCCCGCGTGGTGCACAGATGTCTGCACGACATGCTTACGTCCCTAGAAGATTCCTGCGGCTGAACCTATAGAGGCGTTACTCCTCCCATTGGCAGTGAAGTTGTAATGCCCCCTTTGGCCGATCAACCTGAATATGGCTATTTTGTTCCATTCCTTCTTCAAATTCATCCCTTCAACATTCAATCCAACTCTTCAGTAGATCAAGCTTTCATTCTTTCACTCCACAAGATCACTTACTCACTTCAAGCATTCTAGCACTCCATTGCAACAAAACCTCACTCTGTCACTTTGGTAGGGCACGTTTGGGACCACGCCATTACAACAGAGGCTTGAGTTCCTTGCTTTTCTCCCCAAAGTAGCCTTGAGTTCTCTTGGTTAACGTGGTAAGCTTCCCTCTCCTCTCCTCTATCACTTGGTTGAGTAGCATAATAATGCTTTGTAGTGTTTATTTTCTCTTTACTATATTATTTCTTTATCCCATTTCCTTGGCTATCCATGGAGGTGGAAACACCTAAATGGGGGTCTAACTGAGGCAGGCCCCTATACAGCCACCCAAAATTTTCCCTCTTTTTGTGTGTAGGTGTGTGTGCTTCTTGGAAGATCAATTGGCGAATAAATTCCTCATTAGTTAGTTACGCCATTAGTCATTTTGGCAGGTTTGACCTTGTATTTACTGTTATCTGGCTGTACGGATGCCAACACTCTTTAGAGACACCACCATGCTACGTTGACATCCAAAGACTGCACTTTCATCTTCAGACAAAGAAATCCCTAAGGCACAGAGTTGAACCTGAAAACTGGCTTGCCTAGCCCCACTTTGAAACTCGGGATTGCAGAGTGATTGCAAGACTTTATGGTCCTCATCATTCTCATCCTCATACCCTAAATATTGCACTTAGCTAAGGTAAATTAGGGCATCCTATTGCATCTTGACCCTCTATGACTTGGGGTCTTGCACATGGTGGTCCCCCTCTCTTACATTTTTGGTGAACTTGACGTGAACCAACGTCTATTCATCTATCAGTGTTGAAGCTTCCCTCAGGTACTTCGCGTTTGTTCTATTCTTGAGTATTGTGAAATTTTATGAGCATCACAATCCAATCCAAAATTATAGGCATATCATGAGAAGTGTACATCACCTCCCAATGGATAGGAAAAAGGTCTCACATCGTCTCTCTATAGGCCTTTTCTCTAGTCCTGCCATTAGTTTGGTTGTGCAGGAGCAGTTATTGAGGAATGAGATGGGATTCACTAACAAAACTAATCACAGTCCTACTCCTCCTGCATCTCCCATGCCATCATTGGTGGATGGGAATGAGGCCATTCAAATCCTTGTAGAATATGTGTCTACCCTTGCTAAAGGACTGGGCAACCTGGAAAATCATTTGGAAAGAAGTTTGAAGATGGATAGAGCCACTTGGGTTGTTAGTGAATTAAGACATATGATGGGTAAATATTGAACATGCATTGAACTTCTAAGTAGTCTCCTAAGTCTTGCTGAAGTATGTGCTCCTTCAAGCAACCCTAGCTTTGTACAAGGAGTCACCTTTGAAGAGCATGAGGGATAGTTGGGGGTATCAATGCCTCCCACTTCCATTTACATGGCCGATGCAGTCCCTTCTATTAGTGTCCCTTCCATCCCTAAGCAACCTAAAACTATCAAATTGAATAAGGTCCCTTTGGGCTTTAGCTTTACCCCTTCTGTCACCTCTGGTGGTGGTGGATTTGGAAGTGGCGGTGGATTCAGTAGTAGAGTTGGTGTTGGCAGATTCAGCTCCGGTAGAGGTCATGGAAGTGGTCCCGACAGAGGGCCTACTGGTGGCGGTGGCTCTCTAGTGGTGGCTCTGGTGGAAGTCATACTAGTGGTGGTTCTGGAAGTGGACTTGGCAGTGGCTCTGGAGTAGGTTCCTTAGGCCCTCTCTCTTCTAATGATCCTATTCTAAACACCTTGCTTCAAAATATGGGTAAGATGTAGAGCCAGTTAGCAAGCCTTTCCCAAACCTCTACCTAGCCTATCTTCTAGTCTTTCTTTTGACATAGCCCATTGTCAATTGCCATCTTGAACACTTCCTTCCCTCAAGGAATGGAGATACCTAAATGTGAGAAGTTCGGTGGCAAGGGAGATTCACAAACACATGTGTCTACCTTTAACTCCCTTTGCACTGACTTCTTCCATCATGATGCATTGATGGCTAAACTATTTCCCCGATCTCTCAAGGACACAACAATTGAATGGTACTATTCCTTTCCTGACAATTCTATTTTCTCATTCGACCAACTTGTAAACTAGTTCCTTAGACAATTCCAAGAGAACATCAGACCAAAGATGACCTTTCTGGATCTTGTCTGATGTAAACAAGGGGATAATGAAAATATTACTAATTTCATAGTGCGTTATCAAGCACTCCTCTCACAAATGTCATACTAGTTGCCCAATTCCAACATGCAGAAGGTGTTCATGGGAAACTTACAAAGGCCTTGGCAAGAGAAGTTCGCTTTGATGAAATACCTTTCTTTCATGTATTTGAGTGCAGCTTTATGAGAGTATCAACAGATAGTTGATCAGTTCGGGGGATCCTCTTCATGCTCCCATTCTAAAGGGAAATCCATCGTATCAATCTCTAGGAGAGGTAAATCCATTGCGAATGTAGTAACCGTTATTGATGACAATAGCCTCAAATGCAATTGGAAATTTACGAAGTTGTTAGAATCTTATACTTCCATCTTACAAAAGTTGTTGAAGGATAAGATTGTAACTTTACCAACCCCTAAGCCTGTTAAGGAACCCTACCCTAATTGGTATGATGGGAGCACTTACTACTAGTACCATCGTATTAATGGACATGATACCAAACAATGTATGTGGTTGCGTCATGAGATACAAGACCACATTGAGGATGGTACCATTTGTCTCAATGGGAATAAACAGAACACTAACAAATTAGTGGTGAAGGAAAATAGTGAATTGCATATATACATGGACCCATTTCCGTCACACTCTGCTAACATGATTATTGATCCCATTGATTCTATTGCCCAACTCGAGGCCTATGTTAATATGGTCATAGTAACTTCTACTATTCCACCTACACCCGATTCACCAGATGTTACATTTACATCATAGGATTTTCCCTTAAACAACAAACCTTCACCTCTTTACATTCCTACTCATGTCAATGGTAACATTGTAACAGGAGTCCTGATTGACCCCGTGAGTTGTGTAAATGTTATTACTGAAGAAACATTGTTATTAAATTCACTAAAAAAGGAAAAATATGAAGAAATGAAACCTACCATCTGTACACACGATGGTATGAGTCTTAAACCTTATGGCTCAATCACTTTGTCCATCCTGGTTGGACTTAGAGCTACCGACACAATCTTTGACGTTATCCCAAAATCATATCTATTCAGAGTGAAGTTGGGCATTCCCTGGTTAGCTTCCATGAATGGAATCGCCTTTGTTATCCACAAATGTTTAAAGTTCTCCCATGAAGGTGTCGTGCATGTAGTGCATGAAATCGGATATTAGCCCTTGGTGTCTCATGGTGGATATTCATTGGATCACTTCTGGCCCTCCCTGGTTGGTTGCTTCCTTTGAGAACGAACCTACTTTACAAGAACTATGTGAAGTATAAAAATGGGGGAAAAAGGGAGCCAGAGCAGACCCTTCCTGTGACAGAACAATTGGTTTCCTCCTCTTGTAGAGAAGAGAAGGAGAAGTCCACGTTGGCTCCCTCTCCTTCTCCTAAAGGAAAAGAGAAGGCTAAATTGACCGCTCCCTCTTCTCCAAAGAAAGAAGAGAAGCCCGTGTCAGCTTCCTCTCCTTCTTACAAAGGTAAAGAAAAGGTGACTTTTCCCCAGACCATCTCGTCCTCTCCAATTTCATGGGAAGAGTACTAGATGAGCAATCTTGGTGGCTACCCACTGAGTACAATGACCCTCCTTGGTGTAGGCCCAAGATCAGGATTGTGGACCTCCCTATTGAATATCTTGGACCATGGTATTACTTATATGGCAGAAAAAATGGTTTTCATAGAGAATTCGATCCGCAGGCTCCTACTGCTCCTACTCCTAAGGCTGTGAGTAGAAAGAGGCCCGCTGTCGAGGCTCTCGAGTCGATTCCTCTTATCGCTCCTCAACTTGTTCCTCTACCTGAAACGACCATAGTGGATGTTCCTATGGTCGAGGAGGAACCTCTTGCCCCTTCACAAACTTCAACCTCTAACTCCAGGAGTCGTAGAAACTTCCTTGCATGTGAACGCAAGTGTTGGTGAAAAGATCTTCTAGCCGATCAGGCCACCTCACAATAGGAGGAAGGAATGACTGCTCCCGCTTCAGGACTTCCTACAGTGTCTTCTTCCTCCCTTCCTTTTGCTTCTCTCTAGTCTGGTATGCTCCCAACTTCTATTTTGAGCATGAATGTGCCTAAACCTAAATGGGTCCAGGTGTTCATCGCTCCTTCGGTGAATCCACCTTTGCTGATGTTCTTTCTGGATATCCAACCCTTCCTGAAACTTGTGGATATGGTTAATACTTTGGTTGCATCCATTGCGGTTCTTTCTTCCTCTTCCTCTGCACCCCTAGCTTCATTTGCGGGGAGTTCATCTCCTACAATGAAGAAAGAAGCAGAGGTTGGTCCTTCTAGCAACAAAGGATGTAAGGGAGCCCACCTTCTTCACAAGGTGGTCCTGTGCTGACTTGTTATGTCATGGTGATAGAACTAGTCTTGGCTTCCCCTGAGTTTGTCATCGCTCCCGAGTCATTCAGTGAGCTTAGCGGTGAACCTCAAGCACAACTCCTCTAGTCTAATGAAGTAAGACATAACGTTCCTATGGGGTGCATGTTTAACTCTGTGGATGAGGTTTTGGCCTTGTCAGCGATCGTCATGAAATCATTGACTTTGACTCCATAGGAGCTCGGTGGAGAGGACCTTGAGGGGCCCTCCTCCTTGGCCCTTGTTGCAGGAGGGCCAGCTACTCCTCCTCTTAACATCCCACCATTGTAGGCTCTTCCTCCTTTCCCTTATGAGGATTTAGATTGGGAAGCGGACAACCTCTTGGCTGATCAATGTTAGGAGGAGGCCCTTTCTTGATCTTTTGTGTGTATGTATGTGTTTTGTGATATGTTCCCCTGTACTCATGCTATGTGTTCCTGGATGACCCTCGTCACCCTTGTTAGTGCTTGGATATAGGCGTGGTTTTTATGTCGTAAACCTTATTCTATTTGTATCATCATTCTTCCATGTTTGTGCTTGATTTTTGATAAATTGGGGACGATGCAAAGCATTGGGGGAATTTAGGCTCCCCTTCCATGTTGACCCAATTTTTCATTTTTACTTTATTTTCTATGCATTCTTCTTGATCTCGTTGGGGATTGATGATCTTTCACCTTGCATTTCGGTTACCTATTACTATATGAGCTTAGACAGATCTGACCCAGCTAAACCAAATCCCCCTATGTCCTTTTTTTGTATGTTTTTTTTTTCCTCTTTTGCTTTCTCGTTATCTTTTTCTCTTCTTTGCTTGAGTTGTCCCTTTTGCATGTGACAATGCTCTTCTTCAATGCTTCAATTTTTAGAAAACGAATTAGTTACCAACGAATATTTTATCGAAAGTCTTCACAAATTTTTCCTTAGAATTGCATTCTCAACTTGGAACCCTAATGGAACATGTTTCCTTCATCATGGGTTCATAAAGAAAGGACTTGAAGAACTTCCTCCAAAGTGGGAACAACTTTTATTTCCCCTCGCGTGGGGGCATATCCTTCCTTTCGAATTCCTTGATGAAGTGAACATCTTTCAAAATGATTCCTTGATGACAAATCACTCTAAGAAGAACAACTACTTTTGAATTGTGTGTCCCTTGAGTGGACCCCCCTTCTTCCTCATGATGTGTTCCCAAAGAACCCTTCTTTCAAAGTCTCTACTTTGAATGGATTCCTTCACATCTAGCCTGGGGTAGGCTAACTAGACTTATTCCATTCGCCTTTTCACGTCTAGCTTGGGGGAAGTCTAACTAGACCCATCTTGTATCTTTGTGTTTAGCTTGGGGGAAGCCTGACTAGACCTCACCTTTCAAAAAATGCACCCCTAGAGTGGACCCCTCTCCTTTTGAAGGGTTCCTAAGGGACCCCTTTTGAAAGTTTTACTTATCGATGGTCTACGTGTTTGTCTACTTATTTTCCTACACGACCACTTTTGACATGTTCTATCTATGGGTAGATGTGTTGCCACTTCCTGACTCTACGGAGTCTACTTTCTTAGGTTTCCTCCATGCGAGAGATCTTGGGGGATACCTCCTTGCAAGACAAAGAACTTGTAGGGTGCTTTCCTTTAAGCTTCCTCCATGCTAGAGATCTTGGGGGTGGCTCCCCTATAGGACTGAGAGCCTTTAGGGCGCTTCTTTGGGTGTTCTTCATGCTTGAGTTCATGAAGAATACCTTCCCCATGGGATTGAGAGCCTATAGGGAGCTTCATGGGGCTTCCTTCATGTGAGAGATCTTGGGGGTTGCCTCCTTGTAGGTCTACGAGCTTGTAAGATGCTTTGTGTTTCCAAATTCATGGTTCTGAGAAAATATGGAGTCCTTTGATTTTCTTGCACCTTCAGGTATGCCCGACCGAGTACTGCTTCCTTGACGGTTCAGGTATATGTTTCTAATCCTACTCTCTTCTTGATCTAATTTATTGAGCACTCATCGGTATTCATGCTTGCTTAAGTGGGGGAAAAATTTGTAAGAGTGAATTTGCATCCCCTATGAAAATCCCCTTTTTTCCTTTACCCACCTTAGAAAACCAAGTTCAGAGGCTTAATTCTACGTAAGCCTGCTGAACATGGAAGTCCACTTGGCACCTATTTTGAGCATCAGTGGAGATGTTTATGTCGGGGACACCCGCACGACATGTAGACGTCCGCATGGCACACTTACATCCCTAGAAAATTCTTGTGGTTGAACCTGTAGAGGCATTACTCCTCCCATTGGTAGTGAAGTTGTAACAACCGTTTCGACCGACCAACCCGAATATGGTCATTTTCTTCCATTCCTTCTTTAAATTCATCCCTTCAACATTCAATCCAACTCTTCAGCAGATCAAGCTTTCATTCTTGCACTCCACAAGCTCACTTACTTACTCACTTCAAGCATTCTAGCACTCCATTGTAGCAACAACTCACTCTCTCACTTTGGTAGAGCACGTTTGGGACCATGCCATTGCAACAGAGGCTTGAGTTCCTCTCTTTTCTCCCCCAAGAATCCTTGAGTGCTCTTGGTGGAGGTGGTAAGCTTCCCTCTCCTCTCCTCTATCACTTGGTTGAGTAGCATAATACTGCTTTGTAGTGTTTATTTTCTCTTTACTATACTATTTCTTTATCTCATTTCATTGGTTGTTTGTGGAGGTGGAAACACCTAAACGTGGGTTTGACTGAGGCAAGCCCCTATACAACCACCCAAAATTTTCCCTCTTTCTATGTGTAGGTGTGTGTGCTTCTTGAAAGATCAACTGGTGAATGAATTCCTCATTAGTTAGCTAGGCCATTAGTCATTTTGGTAGGTTTGACCTTGTCTCTGCTATTTTCTAGCCATATGGATGCCAATGCACTTTAGAGACACCAACACGCATAATTGACGTCCAAAGACTATGCTTATATCTTCGAACAGATAACTCCCTAAGGTGCAAAGTTGAACCTAAAAACTAGCTCACCTAGCCCCACTTTGAAACTCAGGATTACAAAGTGATTGCAGGACTTTATGGTCCTCATCATTCTCATCCTCATACCCTAAATATTACACTTATCTGAGGTAAGTTAGGGAAGCATCTCGCATCTTGACCCTCCATGACCTAGGGTCTTGCATGCGATGGTCCCCCTCTCTTACATCATGTTGCTTTACAGGTGGACCTATGAAACTACTTTCCAATCTGACTCTGCGAAGTTCCCTACATGGGGCTTCCTTCAGGAGAGAGCACTTGGGGGCATCTTCTTTGCAGGTCCAAGGATTTGTGAAGCAGTTGCATCCTGTGGGATTTTTCCATCATTGGTCTATGGGCCTTTGGTGTACTTTGATCAACTATGTAGTTCTGAGGATCTAAAAAGTCCTTTGTTTGAACCTCCTTGGGAGAGTGTACCTATGGAGCTATTTGCCTACCCTACACTTTCAAGCTACTTGCTAGATTGTAGTCTTTTTCCTCAATGGTTCAAGTATACATCTCTAAACTTTCCAATCTACTTTACCAAGCACTCATTGACATTGATGTTTGCTAAAGTGGGGGCAAAATGTATATGGATGAATTTACACCCCTCTTGAAAATTCCCCTTTTACACCCTCTACTTTAGAAAAATCAAACTCGACTAAGAAATTCCACCTCACCTATCTACAGTGCATCCACTTGGTGCTTGTCTCTTGTGTCGGTGGGGGAATTTCTGTTAGGGATGTGCACGCTACACACATGTGTTTGTGTGGCACACTATTGTCCCTAATAGATTATTGCCTATATAATACATAGAGATGTTATGTTCTCCATTGGTGATGAAGTGTAACACCTTTGTGCCTTCCAGTCAACTCGAGAATGGCTCTTTCCCTCCCTTTTTATCTTGAAATGGATTTTTTTCACTTACACTTCATCTCTTTAGCATCTCTTGAGAAATTCAACCCATCTTCTACACACTGGTTAGGTTCATACACATCTTCTTCACATCTTGCTACACTTTTTGCCACCATTGGAATTGTAACTTAATGTCTTGAGGGACTACTTATTTGTTGTTGTGGCAGTGTAGACCTTACCAAGTTTGCATCCTCGTCTACGTGCTTCAGGGAACCTTGATTGAGAAGGTGATATTGTTTCTTGATTTACATAGCATAGTGTTATTGTTATCGTTTGGTATCTTTCCATTTTTTTCTTTATCACGTTTCGTATCAATCTATCTAGCTGTCTGTGGAGGTGGAAACACCAAAATGGGGGTTTAACTGTGGTAAACCCCTATATAGCCCCATCATTTTTCCTCTCTTGGCTGTGTGTAGGTACGTGTTCATGTGGAGTTTGCTGACCTAAACTAGATTCTTTGTGAGTTAGTCTTTGTCACCTTTACTTTCATCATCTCCTTCATCATCTTTCTAGTTATCTTGTTCATTCTATCATTTACCATTCTATTTAGTACTTTAAACCCTATTTGCTAAATTGCTAGTAGATTTTTGGTATTTCCACTGTACTCTTGTACTTTTTGATCATACAGACACCAACGCCTAAGAGAGACGCCAGTGCACTATGTTGTCGTCCTCGGCCAAAGAGCTACTTGAGGTATGGTTTGGGTTCTAGAAACTAACTTGTTTAGCTCTATTTAAACTCTCAAGTTAGTAGAGTGAAAAAATCACTTGAGAGTTCTCTTCATTCCCTATCTTTGAACTAATAACTCCTATCCAACTTGAGGTAGATTAGAGAAGTCCTCCACTCTCAACTCTCCATGACCTGGAGCCTTGGTGTGGTTGGTCCTCGTCTTCTAAATTTTGGTGAACCTGATGTGAACCATTTTGGTTCTATTTAGTAGTGTTGAAAGACCCTTTCCTTGTATCCTAGGAGTGGTGTGGGTGTGAGTTTTGTGAGGCACTTAGCCTTGCAAACCAACCTATGACCCCTAGTGGCATAGCTGAAAGGTTCCATAGACATCACAAAGTGAAACCTTAGTTGGGTCACTGTTTAGTCGCAAAACCCTTGGGGGGATATGTGAATTTTTTTTCTAGTATATGTAATGGCCTCCTCTTTACATCTGCCCATCCCATCTGCGCAACCTATGAGTGGATACCCTACCATAACTTTCACTTTGCAGGACTTGCCGATGAACTATAATACATGTTTTTTGTTCACCCAATGTGTTGAGTGAATGTTATCACTGAGGAGAATATGTTGATTAACTTCTTTCACAAATATGGATATGATGAATCTAGGAGTACCATTTGTAAACATGATGGGATTTTCATGCCTCCCATTAGCTACATCACCTTGTTAGTCTTAGTTGGACCGAAATTCGTAAATTTACTCTTTGACATAATCTCGGGGCTTGAACTCTTTAGGGTAAAACTGGGTATCCCCTGGTTGTTCACTATGAATGTAGTTCCCTCAGTGGTTCATAAGTGTCTGAAGTTCATCCATGAGGGTACAGTGCATGTAGTCCATGACATTGACTATAAATTGTTGATTACACATGGTGGCTACTCATTGGATCATTTTTGGCCTACCCCCAAAGGTTTGTTTCCTCCTAGGACAAATCTCTTGTGCCAAACCTATGTGAAGTACAAGAGTGGGGGCATAATACCTAAGGTGAGGTACCCTCCTCCCTATGCTATCTCATATAGGGCTTGTCTCAAGGTAGACAACAAGGTCACCTTGGCTCAAAAAAGAGAAAAGGGGAAGCCTGCTTAGAGCCCTTCTTCTTCTTCTACTGTTGTTGTCTCACCTGTCGCTTCCTCTCACCCTACTATGACATCATTAGATTCTATTCCTAGGCATTTTCTAGAAAATTTGATGGTGCCTGCTTGGAGAAAGCCCAAGCGTCTGACATTTGAACTTCCTACCTTATGCATGATACCTCGACCCAATATGTACGGTAAGGGGAAGGGTCCCCATGGGGATTCCTCTATGTATCAACCTTCGCAACCTCCTACCGCTCCTACCCCTAGGGCATTGAATGGGAAGAGACCCACCATTGAGGTGTTAAAGCTTGCTCCCCTTAATGTTGTTCCATCCTCTCAACCTTTCCCTCTTGTTCCCCTCTAGGATTCCCTCCCTTCTCTAGAAATGGTTGTGATGGAAACTTCGATGGTCGAATAGGAACCCTCTGTTCCATCTCAGCCTTTGGCCTCTAGCTCCCAGAGTCACAAGAACCACTTTGTGTGTGAGTGCAAGCATCGAAAAAAGGATTTGGACACTAAGTAGGCCACCTTGTAGAGGAAGGAAGGGGAGTTGATAGTTTCGGCCCCAACACCTTCTACTATATCCTCCTCTCCCATTCCCTCTACTTCAGTTCCTTTAGATTCAATTTTTCTTCTGGTTCCTATTGCCAGCATAAATGACCCTCACCCAAAGAGGGTGTAGGTGTTTATTGCTCCTTCAGTTGAGCCGCCTCGTCTGATGTCCCTCCTAGAAATCTTGCCATTCTCAAAGCCCATGGATGTGGCAAATACCTTGGTGGTTTCTGCCACAATTTTCTCCTCCTCCTCGATGTCTTCTTCCTTGTCCATGGGGATCTCACATCCTCCGATGAAGCAGAAGATGGAGGATGGCTCTGCTAGTAATGGGGGTTGAAATAGGAGTTCTCCTTTTTCAAAGGGTGGTTCTACATTTGGAGCTCATGTGTTTCCCTCACATGCGTGAAAACATTACCATGGTTACATCTCGTTATGTTCCATGGGCCACAACATCACTTTTTCATTCTTGCTTTTCTCTCCTTAGGATGTCACATGCCCCTGCATTCAACATGCATCATCCTAAGGGGGGGCTATCAAGTTGCTTTGATTTTCAAAAAATACATTTGGTGGCCAATGAATCTTTTCTTGAAAATCTCTTCAAAATATTTTTCAAAAAATTGCATTCCTCAACAAGGACCCATACTAGAACATGCTTCCTTCATTGTGGGTTTGTAAAGAAAGAATTTGAAAAAAACTTTCCTTCAAGGAGGGAGCACATTCTCCTGTGGGAAAATTTTTGAATTTCCCCTTGCGAGGGAACCTTCTTCCTTTCGAATTCCTTGATGAAGTAAACATCTTTCAAAAGGATTCCTTGATGTTTAATTAATTTTCAAAAAATATTCTTACACTTTCAAATTGAGTGTCCCTTGAGTGGACCCTTTTTCTTTTGAAGGGTTCCTGAGGGACCCCTTTGGAAGCTCTTCAATTTTTGAATGTCTGTATGATTGTCTACATGTTTTCCTATGTGGTTGCTTTTTGTTTTCTAACATGTTTTTTCTGTGGATTAACATGTTGCTTTGCAAGTGTGCCTATGAAGCTTCTTACCAACCTGACTTTGTGGAGTCCCCTACATCGGGCTTCCTTCAAGAGAGAGCACCTAGGGGTGCTGGTGCAGGAGCACCCATTTTATTTCATCAAAATTTGATCAAGGTGACATGGTGATAGGTTTTCTAGGAGTTTTGGTCTCAAGTTGTGTCAATAAGTTCTACAAGACCATTAGAATGTGTTAAGAAGTTCAATTTTGTAAAGGAATACATAAATTGCAAAATATGTAAATGAGGGTTAATGAAGGCTTTAAGTGTGTTGAGTGGTAGGTTTTGGTGGATAAGGTCTAGTTTTTTCATTTCATAATGTTTTGGGCCAGTTTAGAGGTTTCTAGGAGGTATTGGGGGTTAAAAATGCAAAATTGCTAAAGTTGACAAAATTGTCAAATTGTTGTAATGCAAAAATGCAAAACTTAGGGAACTCAAAGGTCATATTGGAATTTGAAAGTTGGTTAGTCAGTTTTGGAGGGAGTTATGGAAGGGAAAAATTTAAATACAAGTCTTTCATCACTGTAAAGGTTGTTGGAACAAATTTGAAGAATAAGCAATCAAAGAAACCCCTATTTTGTTCAATTTTCTATGTTTTGCTCTCAATTTTGAATTTGCAGGTCTTTACATATGAGACCGTACAATAGTAAATGGTTCAAAATAATTTAGAATTAATTGAACACTGGTCTTATCTTTGTTTTAGATCCATTTTCAGGGTATCACAGTGAGTTATAGTTGATTTATTGTCAATTCTCTGTTGACAGGCCTGTAAGCGTTGTTGTGAGATTTTGAAGCCCTAAATATGGAATAAGCTCATTCCACATACTATAATTTTTGTGAATAAATGGAATGGGAATAGGACATTATGTTTAGGATGGTAGGTTGTAGGGTTGAGTCTATATGGTTAGTTTTTGGAGTGAAATATGATTGTCCTAAGAGAAAATTGATGAGATTGAGAATGGAAATGAAGGCTTATTGAGTGAGTTTGTTAAAAGATTGTGAGAAGAGGCTGTATGAGGGTACATTTAGTGAAGGAAGATAGTTTTTAGGGTTTTGTATATAATAGAAAGGTTGTAAGTGTTGGGGAACCATTAGTTTGAATAAACCCTACCCTTAAATGGTGGGAATTGAGGGTTTTCTAGAGCAGCAGGTAGATGAGGGTTTGGAGTTCTAAAAATTGTTGGAAGAGGATTTTGTTGTCTATCTAAGAGGTCTAAGAAGTTGTGCAAGGATGGGGTTGAGTTTCTAGAGCACTTACTTTGAAAAATAAGCCTAATTGACCTATTAGGACAACATTACCATTGAGTTTTGAGAGAGTTGTCAGAAAGGAACCCTAGTTGGTTTTGACATATGTTTAAGGTGGCCTTGAAGAGTGTTAAAAATAGTCAAGAGATTGGTTGTGGTGAGAAAAAATGAGAGGAAAAATTGATAACACCCGGTCTATAGGCCTAGTTGACAAGGCAGAGTCAAATTGTGAAAGGAGTATTGTAAGGGTTTAAGGATCAGTTTGGTGATTAATCTAACTTGCTTTTGTGTTTTTTAGGTGAAAGAAATCCTATCCATACATTATGTGCCTTCTTTGTAGGTCTTAGGATCTATGAAGTGCTTGCATCTTGTGAAATTTGTCCATCATTGGTTTGCGGGCCTTCGGTGTACTTTGATCAACTCTATAGTTTTGAGGATCTATAGAGTCCTTTATTTGAACCTCCTTGGGAGAGAGTACTTGTGGAGCTATTTTCCTGCCCTACACTTTTGAGCTTTCCAGATTGCAGTTTGCTTCCTTGATGGTAGGTATACATCTCTAAACTTTCCAATCTACTTTATGGAGCACCCATTGACACTCATGCTCACTAAAGTGGGGGAAAAGTGTATAGGTGTGAATTTGCACCCCTCTTGCAAATTCCCATTTTACACCCTCTACTTTAGAAAAATCAAACCCAACTAAGAAATTTCACATCACCTATTTGCAGTGCATCCACTTGGTGCTTGTCTCTTGTGTTGATGGGGGAATTTCTTTCAAGGACACATGCATGGCGTATGGATGTTTGCACGACACGCTGTTGTCCCTAATAGATTCCTACCTCTAGAATCCATAGAGACATTATGTTCTCCATTGGCGATGAAGCGTAACACCTCTACACCTTCTAGTCGACTCGAGAATGGATCTTTCCCTCCCTTTTCATCTTCAAATGGCTCTATTTCACTTACACTTCATCTCTTTAGCATCTCTTGAGCAATTTAATCCATCTTCTACACACTAATTGAGTTCATACACATCTTCTTTACATCTTGCTGCACTTTTTGCCACCATTGGAATTGCAATTTGGTGTCTTAAGGGACTGCTTCTTCATTATTACGGCAACGTAGACCTTACCAAGCTTGCATCCTCCTCCACGTGCTTGAGGGCACATCGATTGAGAAGGTGATATTGTTTCTTGATTTATGTAGCATAGTGTTATTCTAATCATTTGGTATCTTTCCATTGTTTTCTTTATCATATTTCCTATCGATCTATCTTATTCGTGGAGGTGGAAATACCAAAGCAGAGGTTTGACTATGAAAAACCCTTATACATCCCCAACATTTTTCCTCTCTTGGATGTGTGTATGTATGTGTTCGTGTGGAGCTTGCTGGAAAAATAGATTCTTCATGATTTAATCTTCATCACCTTTACCTTCATCATCTCCTTCATCATCTTTCTATTTATCTTGTTCATTCTATAATTTACCATTTTGTTTAGTACTTTAAACTTTGTTTGTTTAACTGCTAGTAGATTTCTAGTATTTTCACTATGCTCTTGTACTTTCTAACCATATAGACACTAGCATCCCAGAGAGACGCCAGCACATTGCACTATCATCCCTAACTTTTGTTGCTATCCTCAAATAGAGAGTTGCTTGAGGTACGATTCAGGTTCAAGAAACTGACTCATTTAGCTCTGTTTAAACTCTCGGGTTAGTAGAGTGATAGAAGAACTTGAGAGTGATCTTCATTCTCTATCCTTGAACTAAGAACTCCTATCCAACTTGAGGTAGATTAGGGAATCCCTCCACTCTCAGGTCTTTGTGACGTAGAGCCTTGGTGTGGTTGTCCCCCTCTTCTACAAGGTGAAAGAAATATTTTGTAATCACAAGATATAAGAACTCTTCCAAGACATCCACAAACACTAAATAAGATCATCCATCACCAACAATGAATGCGCATTACTACAAAAAACTGCCAATAAATTTTGATATTGAGCTATAGATGGTATTGTGACAACCATCTCATAAATGAAGATCACCCATGGTCCACATACACTCAACTGTAATCTCAGTAGCTCTAGAGAACAAGTAGAGCCAAGATCTGTAAACCAAGAATATACAACCACTATCAAAACATCATGAATCTATCCTACAATTCTAAATAATCACTATCAAAAGCTCTCATTGAAATGTGTAACTAATGAAATGTAACCAAGACATCATGACATCATGATAAAACTACATGCTACAAGTCCCAAACATTGACAATCCTACTATGCTAATCATCCATCCTCTCATCTTAAAGCAACATACCAATGTACAAATTACTATAGACAAGGCCAACTAACAAAGTCTACATCAAAATTGAATAAATTTCATGCATATAGACAGTCCAAATCCAAGTCATCCTACTACAAGCAAATGGGTAGCCAGCCTACACAATTGCATAACTTGAAGATCTCAAATAATGAAGCATACAAACTCATCATCACATTAGTAACCTACAAACTAAATATCAAAGAAGATAATCTTGTAGACATCAAGACTCAAACACCAAACCAACCATATATATGATTTTTTGAACATATCCACAAATGAGTAACCATAATCAAGGAGCCAATCAATCATCTAAGAGATAAGAATAACCTTCTAACACCAAACTAAAATACCACCAAACAACCACATGCATGATCATTTCATACCAATGCTGATATCACCTGCATATCCATGACACCATAATCATCACCAATGTTATACCTGCACTCAACTATCACCCACATGAGACTCCAAGTCTCTACACATGTCAACCCATGTCCTCAAACTAGAAGACAACCTGTGTACCTATCATCATCAAATTCCAACTTTAAAAAATACCTATAAACTTGTACCAGGAAGCACCAAACTGATAATTAGTTGTACCATCATAAATCACATATAAAAAAATGCACTCCCTCAAGGTTTAACCTCTTGACTCATCTAAACGCTCACACAATCACACCTTGAATCTCATGCATGTAAAAGTGATAAAAATAAGTACAATCCTCTCTCTACAACAAAAAATTAAAATACAACTAATCCACTATGTAGAACACTACACATTCTCTCCAACACCTAGTTGAAATTGAAAATATGATTCCATATGCAAAAGTTATGTCCAAAATCATGAAATCAAGAATATTTGACTTCCAAGACCCAAAAACTAAGATGAACTAAAAAATCATGAAACTAAACCTATACCATGCTACATAGTACTCAAAGAGAGAATTTTGTCAACTATTAAAAGTAAAAAAGTAGACATCTTGGGTGAGATTTATACTTGTTTGAAAATATGTCCTCGAATTTGGATAGCTGGTGGCTTTGTGGTTGCCCTCGGTTTGAGCCATTAGTGACCCGTTGATAGCTGTAGCAAGCCAAATGTGCCCAGGCAGTGACAACATGATAATCGACGCTCGAGAAATGTTGTGGAGTGGAAACAACAGATTTTAAAAATGATTTAAATTTGTTTAAATTTTGGTGGGTAAGAATTTTTCCTTGCGAGACTCAAGGGTGTAATCCCCATAAGACTAGGGGCTTGTGCTACGGGGGCTAAGCCCCTGCTGACAATGATTCCCACTGCCCGAGGCTACTTGTCGATGGTTGACAACTGTCCATCCTATCAACGTCGGTAACGATTGTCAAAGTTGTGGGCGGGTCTGTAAAACCCCAACTTTTTTTTTTAATTTTAATTTTTCAAATATTTTAATTTCATAATATTTTTTTAATTTTTAATTTTTATTTTCTATAGATGCCCTCTATAGACTTGTTGACTATATGAAAAATTGTGGATGCAAACAAAAAATTACATTTTTTTCACGTGGCCAAAATAGAGCAAATTTTATATCATTTTCATTTCTCGACCATCTTGGATGCAATGGTGAGGTCCATTTTGTCTCAAGAGGTCATATGTAAAACTACCTTTGTAAAACCCTCATATGAAAGCATAATCCAAGAAACCCTAGTTTTGACCCAAAATTTTAAAACCTTAGATCTGTAATAAACCCAACAAGTCTACAAACCCCAAAAGTCCAAATCTGCAAAACAAGACTTCCACATGTGTTCCATACCTTGTAATTCCTTAGATATTTCCTACATAGCTATGGATTCAACTTTGTATCAAATGTACTCAAACAAGGGTTAAAGAAAAACTTGGGAGCTCACGGCTCTCGTAACCATCAAAGTTATGATACCACTTGTTAGGAAATAATGCATCAATACCCAGTTCATTTAATCCATTTCCTATATAATCCCATGAGAGAAAAGAATGCATACAGGCTTACTAAATAACCATATGCATAGATCAAAATATACAAACCATAAGATAACACAAGATATACCCTAGAAAAACCTTCAAGAGGGAAAAATCTAGCCTCCAAAAGCATCCATACTCCATCTATTATTCAACAATAAAACAATACACACACTTCAATAGTTACAATGAATACTTCTAAAGCATCAAGCCTCTCTAATGTATCCTTGATGTGTCCAAGCATGAATCCACACATCCCATGCCATGCTTCACATATGCACTCCTAAAAAAATTCAATAATGATAGCCCACTCACCTAGCCAAACTTAACCACTAAACATGTATTTAATTTTCTAGCCACAATCTCACACAAATACAACCAAGTGGTAAGATAAAACCATGTACCACAAAACCATGTGAACAAAAAACCATTGATCCCACATTTAATATTGAGTACTAAGCTTCACAATATTAAATCATTATCCTATGTCCCCCACACATAAAATAATAATTCAATATTATAATACAACATACTAGTGGCCCCAAATAAGTGCCTAGTGTAGCTAAACACACCTCCTAGGTGCACCATAACTAAATAATTATTTAATTATAATATTATGCAATGGTGTACAATACCAAATCCTAACACCATGCTCCTTTTTACTTTTGTTTTTTCAAGGATGGTTCCTTTTTCAAGCAAGTTGTAGTTAGTGCATTTAAATGTGTGATAAATGTACCTACTCATTTCATGATTTTTTATTTTGTAAACTTCCAATCAAGCGCTCATCGCCAAGGGAATTCATAAATAATCTATATACTAAATGAGTAGATTTATATCCTTCAAGTATTTAAAAATGTTTAATTTCTATATTGACTACTTATTTTTCTTTGATATGAACTCATCTAGTAGTTTACATGTACAACAAAGTGAGGGTAAATTGTAATGATGCAAATTGCTCACCCATGCCCTTTTTCCCTTATGGTTTATGCCCACTTTGATTAGAATGTCTTACATGCAATAATAAGTTTACAAGTAGCATTTATTTTGTGAATTTGGCTCATGACATCACACTATCTTGATCCCGTTATCATTCACCCCCAAAGACTGGTCTTGATTACTAGATATCCGCTTTGCCACCCTAGATTGAATTTTTGGGTGTGAACTTGATTCAAGTCATTTCTAAAATTGTTGATATAAACCTCAAAAATTTTAAAATTCAAAATTCAAATTTACACATTGTCAACCTTTTCACTAGATATGGTGTGCTCACCCAACATGTGTTAATGTTAGTGTGTATGCTATGTTTTCATAGTTAAATACATTCATTCACATTTTGAAATCATCGAGCACTTTAAGACATGATTAAATTTTAGGTGATAATTGAATAATCAAAGAACACTCACAGAAAAGTAGCATCATTAACACAATATTAAATTAAAATTCATCATTGTAGACTTGTTACACACATGCTTATTGTCTTCTACTATTGTTCCAAAGTCATAGATTTGGTCCAAACTAGGGTTCTAACCAAGGAGAACATGACCTTCACAATTCAACATATTCTTCAAAGGTATTTTTAAACACTACACGCTCCTTACTAAATTTATATATCAAAAGATTAAGGCAAGAGTTTAAACCATATATTTTTAGCCAATTTGTTGCTACAAATTGTAACGCCCCGTCGTGCGAACCCCAAAGGACAACTAAAGCAACAACTACCACACAATTTTTTTTAAAAAAAAAACTAACATACATGAAATGCACAATAAGTTATGACATGAAAATTCATTTAAACAAACCCAAAATCACTTACGTCCCCTGGGGTACACGAGGAGTCATTACGAGACTTAAATCCATACAACAACGATAAAGAACGGAAGTCAAAGTAATAAACCATGATCAACGTGAACAATTACAATAGAACACATACTTCTAAATTCGTCAATAGGAAACCATACACTTAAGTAAACGCAACATATAAAAGATTGACATTATCAACGTAAGAACTCAATGGGGCATAAAACATCTGCCATGGATCAATAATCACACAAAATTTTACCAAAGATTAACTAATACATTACATCCATTACAATACGTTACATTGTTCAAATATAACAATGATACAAAAGTATTCCCCAATGTGAACAGAAACCATATAACAAGATAAGATGATACATCAGAAAGATAAGTACAAAGTAACATGGCTAGCACCAAGTCGGGTACAATCTGGAGTCTCTGCAAGTGGCACAATTCTGCACCTCTCGATCCTCGTCTGGGGACCCAATGGGGTGCTTAGCACATTCCACCTGACCACGTGGGTCCGAAGACCCACCCCCCATGCTAGGGAGCTGACAAGAAAGAGACCTCAACCAAGAACATCCAAACAGGGAAACACAAGACTCAACATCATAAAAAATATCATAAAACTCAAGGATTACAATGACATAATCAACAACATTCATGAGCCCACATAACAACTTAAAGTCATAAATCTCATCATGTTAAACAAAGCATTAACCAGTAAACAAGTAACCAAAGGAGGATCATGAAACATTTCCAAATCAAATTGAAATAATAAATAGAATACAATTCTAGAGGCAATAAGGGAGCAAGACAAATGGGTGACAAGTGGAGAGTGTCATCGCATAGCTCTCATGGGATCTCCTGACCCTTCCTCCAACTTGAGGCGCCGACACCCATCTATGGATCTCTTGGCTCTTCCTCCTACTTGAGGCGCTGGCACCATAGGGTAACTCATGCAGACACGATTCCAGAGGCAACAAGAAAATATAAGGCACAAGGGTGTCTAGTGGAGAGTGTCATCGCATAGCTCTCATGGGATCTCTTGGCCCTTCCTCCAACTTGAGGTGCCGACACCCATCTATGGATCTCCTGGCTCTTCCTCCTAATTGAGGCGCCGACACCATAGGGTAGCTCATGCGGAGCCGATAATCTCTCATGAAGACGAGATTATGACTTTGCCGACCATGGCCTTCTCAGTCTATCATTAGTCTATGATAGCCTTAATGCATAGATGAGGTATCCAATATTTATTATCTTGTGTGTTTTACTACCCATCCCCTAAATTCTATTTTTAGGTTATCACTTGTTTAACTACTCTTACATGGGTTCTCCTGTGCACTTCCTCTTACCCAAGGCGCCGACCCCCATGAAGAGCCACTCTCCCTAGAGACCTCACAAACATCAAACCAAAATCCAAGGGTTGTACAACATAACAAGAACATAAGATCACAACAGAGAAACATGCGAGGTATTACCCATCTCGCTATAAACACATAATCAAAGTCTCAACAATTCTTGTACAACCCTTTCAAAATCCTGATACCAAAACACTTGCCACTTCAAGGGCACATAAAAGGAGAAACATTGACCAACAATAAAAAAAAAGCCTCTGGAAGACTCTCAAAAAGTTTACACTAGGGTTTCCCCATCAAAGAACTGACAACAATAATTGCAAGGCCTCAAAGAACTATTTTCAATTCAAATATGATGAGTGAATACATCAAGACAAGATCAACAACTCCATTCAAACTACATCAACAACTTTGATACGAACTAAATTGGAAATCCAAGGGAGACCTCTATTTCCTCCTCTCAGGATACCCATTACTCAAAGAACTTTCAATTCAACTAATTAACAACTCAATCAGAACCATCAACCATGACAACGATAACATTAACCGATTTACCACTCAACTCAAAAGACACTCAATAAATCAGCATGAACAACCAAACCATAATCTTCCTACGCAAACAATAACCATTTCAAGAAGAGTTCAACTTGCATAATAGAACCCCATTTAACCAACTTCACCCAAAATCCTATACTAAACACATTATTTAAAACATACCCAAAGTAAATTAACACACCATCTGATAAAAAATTATATAAGGGGTCAACATTTAAAAGAAAAACTAATTCCATCAACAACACATTACTACACATGTTTTCTTCATAATTATAACTATATCATTTCCCTAATATTCTAATGTTTACCAATTCTCATTATTTAATATAATCATTTGGTTTTAGAACCAAAGTGAACGTTCTACTCTAACGTTTGAAGTTTGCAAGCATTTGAATAGATGGTGTCGTAAGATTCGTATATTGATCTTTTCAAAAGATATAATCTTTCATTCGATGTAAGTATGCAAGCAATAGTTTAAAGAAGGTTTAACCCATGTATGAAGTATATACATATATATGTGATTGCTTCTCTTATAATTATAAGCTATCTTTTGATTAAGGTCAAATGATTTCATAAGGTAATTTTCTACTAATCATTGTATGGAAACTAAATTGTCAAAAAGAGAAAATTGAATATGAGAAATTTAGTTAGATTGAATTAAGAATAATCAAAGACTAAGATTTAACTCAAGTCTAAAGATAGGAAGATAATAATATTCCTATCCTATAACCTTTCAATTGATATTCTATAGTTAACTTAACATTTTCTTTCTAGACCACTAAATTTTCTACTAAAATTTAATTTCATATAACAAAGCAACTTTAACTAAAAAAACTTCATCTAAACTAAATATAAAGAACCAAGAACCAAACGTATACCACATACAAGTACTGCCATTTTGACAGATTGTGAATAGCATCAGAGAGTTTATTTAAATCTATACAACCTACCATGTTCAAGTGCGCCGCTGTGACAGGTTGCAATTAGAATCCGAGAGTTTGTTTAAATATATACACCCTACCATGTTCCAGTGCACCGCTGTGATAGGTTGACAATGAAATCAGAGAGATTATTTAATTTACTACACTTTTCAAGTCTAAAATTTGTAGCTATGATGGGTTGTCAATGGTTTCAAGGAGGCTACTTAATTCTGTACAATTCGTCAACTCAAAACGCTACAATAGTGACAGGTTGCCAAGTATATTAGAAAGTGAATATTGGAATTTGGAAATATCTCCATCTTATTGCATTATTTTCAAATCCCAAATGTTATCCCCAAGACTGAAGGAAAAGAGAAAGGTGAGGTGCAAATATGTGACTAAAGAGTAGGAGAAATAATGTACAACTTTTCTGTTTTGAACTAGACACATTTCTGTTTAGTGGCGAGTTTCCAGAGACGCGCTCAAGTTTGAAGTTTGGAAATTAATCTTCACCACAATCAACAAAAAGCTCTCTATTATGTTAGTAATTGACAATATTTTATTTTCAAGTGTTGGAACTACGACGGATTGTCAGAAGAATCAAGCAGGTTATTTAAATCTTTAAACTTCCTATTATGATCAAGCGCTACAGTTGAGACAGGAAACTATGTGCAAACCGCAGAGGCACAGATGAGGCTCGTGACTGTTTGACAGATTCCCTCAAAGAAATGTGATCTCCAAGACAAGGCGCAAAAACTATTTGATAGAATTCTTCAAATAAATATGCTCACAGGGGCAGTGATGATTGTCGAATATACATGGGATGGATTTGATGGATAGACCTTCAAAATTCTTTAAGCAAAAGCAATTGGCAGGTGTAAAACAAAGATTCATCAACTTAAGCAAGTATACTCCCAACTTGTGCGAAACTGGAAGCCAAACCATGAACAGTAGGTCAACAATATGGAGAGCGAAAAGAGGAGCGATAGAGGAGTCCTTTTAAAGATTGAAAATATAAACTAAAAAAATGCTTAAGAAAATCTTATTGGAAGTGCAAAGAGGAACAATGGACTGAGATAACTCACGTTCTGACTGACTACCCCTTAAGGAAATCTCATTCATGTTATAATCTTGCATGATCATTTCTTAAAGAAAGTGATAAAGAATCATGTATGCAATGTGAAAGCATGGCCAAATGGCCCCCAAAATTATAGAATATAGTCGTCCATGGCAAAAGAATACCAACAGCGATGATGGCAAATACAGAGGATTATTCAAGTTTAAGATTTGAAGAAAAAAGTTGAATGCCAGATGCTAAACTTAATACATAACCTTCTAGAAAAGAAAAATCAAGTACTCAATGCAATATATCAGGCACAGGACAAGAGTATCAAAATACTAAAGTACCCAATTGAAAGAAAAGATGACAAAGCCAAATATAAAATCTTAGACAGTCGAGTGAATCTCGAAATGATTCCAAGAGAATAACCACTACGTACTTAAACTTCTATACTGCATTTTTCTTATTCTAATTAACTCCAAATAGAAAGAAATGGGAGAAATTCAAAAGTATGAAACCTAGTTACAATGAATCCATAGCTAAAAATTGAAGCCCTTGGTTCTCGTTCCTTGAATTCTGCAACTTTTACTCTACATAAGAGTTTCTTCAGAAAACCCCATTTTCCAATTTTAACGAAAGCTGTATTTTTTAAGCTAGTAAAGAAAATATAATTTGCAGAGAAAAAATATTATTATCCTCCCTGAAATCTTTTCTCCCCCATTCTAAATCCCTTCTCCTCCAAAAATAATTATCTTTTTTTTTCCATTTTAAATTATTTTACTAAATTACTTATCTCATTACCAAATCAAAATTAGATAAATCTCAAAGGAATAGTAAGTTTCCTTTCCGCATTTAGTTCAAAATGAGTTTCGAGCTGTGCATGCACACGCTTTTGCCTTTTTACCATATTTTTTCACTTTTGCTGGCTTTTCCCACTTAGGTACGAAATCTAATCTCTTTATTTATCTTAAATCGCTAATTATAAGAATTATCTTTTCTTGTCTTATACACTTCAGTTTGCAAAATCTTATCTTTAAGATTTATTGCAAATCACGTTTACTTTCCACTTTTAATCTATACTTTTAATATGATGTTTATCTTCATTTATTTATTATTCGTAACATTCTTTTAAAATTTATTTCATTTTAAATCACATTGTTTAATTTAAATAACTACTAACACTTTTATAAACATAGTTCTTTTAATTATTATTTTAACTTAGTAATCCAAAATATCTATAATATCATTTCATAAACATAGTTCATTTAATTATTATTTCACTTCCTTATTAATTTAAGTGCCCTTTTAATCCTTCTTAATTTAATTAATTAAATTAATCAAAGCTAGACAATATTAACTAAATCACATAATTCCGAAAGAAATAAAGTCACAAAACTGACAAGACACCTCAAATCAACCAATCATACTTACACCAATAGACACTTTATCAGTAACACTATAACAAACGAAAATGACATGACTACCCAATAAACATCTTACTTGAATGCCAAGGATGATCGAAACAGAGGGTACTACACAAATACATGTTTAGGTCATTTGTACACTAGTTCACTTTTTCAAATGAAAATCTAAAATATAACAATACATAAATAAATTACCTAATCTTAGATAATTGTCCAATCAAACCTTAAAATTCCAACATCGTGCCAAATCAATTCTTCACATCTTCAACATCATTTTCCCAACTCTAAAATCTAACTAAACATCGCACTTAAATCCATTTAATTTCCACAATTAATTCAATATTTAATTATGTTTGAATCCGAACTTTTAGTAACAGCTGTAATTTTTCAATTGGCCTATATATTGATGTAAGTGATGGTGATATTTTCCCTTAAAATAGCATTCAAAAATCAATCATGCACATAAACGTATTTTCAAAGGAATTTATTCCTAGATGGAAAAGACAATGGGCCATTTTGGGTCGTATTCGTTTGGGCGGTTTGTGCCAGATCACAATTTGGGTGGTCGTGATTCCCTTGAGTCAAAGATGCCCCATAATCTCACCACCATACAACGTTAAATTTCTTCTCTGCTCAATAATGGAGATTGAAATGACAGTTGTCCGTAGTAATTTAGTGGCTTCCCATAATGTGGTTTTCCAAGGAATTGACAAGACCTTTTAGTCCAGCCAATCTATGGAAATATCTACTTTCAAATTTGTATTTTTGCTCTTTTTTCTAATGAGATTTTTTTTGATGTTCGTACAAGGATGAAAAGCCATCAAAGTAATAGTAAACTGAATATCACACATAGCCTAGTTTTACTAGGTCTAATCTCCATTACCTAGGTAAGGAATGAGTTGTCAAAGATATCACACATAGCCTAGTTTACTAGGTCTAATGTCCATTGCCTAGGTAATGAATGAGTTGTCAAAGGGACTTTGATAGTGCCATGATGGAGAAGAGTGAGATATCTTATGCATTCTTTCATTAATGTTAAAATAAATGTATTGGAGTATATGTATTAAATCTTTAAAAAGTAGGTGGTGTGAGATTACATCTGAAAGATAGTTCAATAAGATTGGAAGCAGAATAAATAGACATGTCGTTTTAAAAAGGTGAAAAAACTATAAAAGAAAGAGTCTACGATATCAATAAGAAAATAATTGTCATTGTAAATTGTTATAAATATAAAAACATATTAATCCATAAGGGTAATTCCAATGAAGGGTCATGATCATTGGTATCAGGACATAATAACCCGTCCAAAATAACCCTGGACAGAATAACCCGACCAAAATAACCCAAGGACAAAATAACCCATGGACATAATAACCCATGGTCATTTTAGATCAAGCTAGTAAACTAGAAATGACATAAAATAAATTATAAATATGATTGTGAGGCACCATAGAGCCTATTTAGGTCATTTTTAGACCATATATCCATTATATACCCCTAAAATAGCCTTAAAACACCTTTAATATGCTTAAATAACCTATAAAATGGTAAATAATTATAAAAATAAAGGCAATTTCGTGGGAATAAGTTGATTAAGAGTTATTATGAAAAGATATAAATTAAAAGGCATTAAAAAGATATATAAAGTGGTAGAATTAAGAGAAGTAAAGAAAGGAAAAAGGGGAGAAGAAGTAAGAGTGTGTAGAGTGATAAGAAGAGGAGAAATCCAAATTCATAAAAGAAGATATTTTGTAATATATTTTTTTAACATTATTTTAAATTTTCCTAGGGTTTTCTAAAAGAGTACAAAAAATCAATATAATTTTTAGGGAATCAACACATTCTTCATAATTTTTAATATATACAATGCCTCTTCAGTTTTTAACAAGTCAGAAAAACAAGAATTTACTTATTGTAGATGGTTATGCATTTTTGTTTCATCAACAAGGTGTCAATAAAACAATCTGGCATTGTGTGGAATATTTTACAAATAAATGTTCAAGTCGGTGCTCTACTACGACAGAAACAAAATCCGGTGATGTGATCCAGGATTTAGTGAATTGCTTCAAGCATCACACAACTCAGTCTAGAAATTCATCATAGCAGTGAAAAAAGAACAGAGTCTCCAAGAGAATAGAATAGAGAAATATATGGCTGGATACACTGGGCAACCAAGCAAGAAAAAATACCATGAACTCAAAGAAAGACTAAAAAGATTGGTTTATGGTTATGAAAACCATAACATTTTAGATTATATAAGAGGCATCGCTCATAATTTGACACTTTAATTAAAAATTTGAATAATAAAGTTTGTTTAGCAACAAACATGTAATTTATAAATTTTGTTTTCCTTTCTCTATATTCTTATGGGGATATTTTGTCCATGGGTTATTCTGACCACGAGTTATTTTGGCTTGGGTTATTATGATTCTGGGTTATTTTGTCCCTGGGTTATTGTAACCGAGTTATTTTGTCCAGGGTTATTTGGTCGGGTTATTATGTCCTGTAACCATGATCATTAGATTTCTTCTACCTACAACCTTGCAAATTGTTGCCATCGTCCATAAACTTCCCACCCATCATTTCAATGGTTTCTTCCTCCTTAGAAACTCCTACTCAAGTATCAAGAGAGTTCTAGGGAGAAAGATGACAACTTGGAGCTAAGAGAATGTTCCCTTATTATCAAGGGCCCACCCATACTACTAAGAAGATGTAGAGCACTAATGTGTTGGGGCTTGAGTGATATTCACCTATGGATTTCTTGTGGGAAGAATTCGTTTGTGATCTCATTTATAGTAATGTGTGTTGAGTTATCAAATACTATGGTACAATTGGCATGGTGACTTACATATGATAGTGATGTTGTTGTAGTACATCATATATGTTGTTTCACATGTGTTGATGTTGTGGTGGAAATTACAACATATTGGGAAGAAGAATTCACAATCACATATGAGAGTTAAGTATTTGTTGGAGAGTGATTAGTGATGTAGGTAAACATGTGTCAAGATCTAAGGACAAGATAATATCATAAATAATAATATGTTGGTGTGAGCTACCACAAGCTAGGAGTTGATAGTGGTGGTTATATTGGTAACATGTATATGTATTGATAATATAAATGTTGTTATTGTTTCATAGTTTGTAGTAGCTACATTTTATATAAGGTGATTATCCATGTGGAGGTGTCATACTTTGTGTTTCATGTGGTATTGGTACTTATTGTTGACTATTAAATATTAAAATTATAATATTAGAAATTAATTATTCTAAACTATAAATCCTTAACAAGAGTGAAAATCCCCTAGCATGATTTGAAGATGAAGACCACCCACTTATTCAAAATATTGTGGAGGAGAAGAGCTCCAATCAAAATTTTATCTCATGGGTGATAATAGAAATAGATCAAAGGCCCTTCTAACTTTCTCAATGGTAGTGAGTGGACTCCAAATAGCTACACCTCCTAACCTAGAAAGGTTATCTCATATAGGATGGTGAAGGTGACACCCTAGCCATTATACAAGGGGTATTTTCATATTAGTATATCAAGGTCTAGAGATGATGGAGCTCTAGTGCAACCTTGGTATCTTGAACTTGAATCTAAATTAAAACATTATAGATAACCAATGACTCTAATTGAATAAAAAGATTACTATCTATAGAAACATTATAAAAAATAGTAAAATTCCTATGTTTCCAAATGTAGCTAAGAATCTACAATCTTAAATTACACCACAACTAGAACTCAAGAGGAAATTTGGCCCCATCTCCCATAATCACATTATGCTTAGTGAATAATTTAGGCCTTAAAGTCATAGAAAGGTCATGTATTCAATTTCAAGCATTTTGGGCATGAGAAAAATACTGAAAAGGTGGAGAAGAGTTTTAGTTTTTGCACAAAAGAAATCTTAGATTGGGAACAGTCAAGATGCATCAAGTGAGTGCCAATAGATAACCCTTGGTATAAAAAAAACCAAGAAAACTAAGCAATTTTAGGCTACACAATAACCTTCTAGATTGTATGAAATTTGTTCATCCAAATGAAACTAGGCAATTGAAGGGACCATCTATCATACAATTTTTGAATCATGAGTAGATGAATAGTAACCACCTATAGCTTTATTTGGAGTGCAATTATGGAATAGAATATCAACATACCATTTCCAATCCTTCCACCAAGGTCTAAGAGATCTCAAAGATATTTTGGGCATATGAAGAATAGATAGTATAAATTATAGCCTAATAGGTTAGAATTTCAATAAATGATAAATGTAACTTTTTATTATCTTGAGGACATGAAAGATATTCAAATTGGCCTTAAAGTAAATATCCTAGGGTTGTCCAATTCCCCTTCTAAATAACTTGAGGGAATGCAACTGAGGAGAAGTTGTGAGAGGATTTTCTTCAAGCAGGGTGGTTGAAGACCACCATAAGGAGTGTGCATTAATGGATAAGTCATTACAAATGCTATCACAATTCTAATTAATTAGTCATGGCTTCATAGAATTCAGTTTTTTCATATACTTTTTACAACAAAGGGTTTATTAGTTTTGATGGGAACCAATGTCATAATAAGAGAATAAAATTCAAGTCTATTTTAGGAAAAATATCTAAATGGTGATCTAGAGTCAAGAAAATTTATTAAATTTTCTATGCTTTAATATTATATCTATGGCTATAAAAATTAAGTTAGCATGAAGAGCAATAACCTATTTTTGAATGTTAATAAGATTGATCCCAATTGAATCCATTAGCAAAGACTAGATATCCCATGTAAGAGTTATTGATTCAACCCCACAGTAGCCCAAATATCACCTATAACCAAAACACCATTTCACATAAGAGAGGAGCAATCTATTTTGTATGAAGCCTAATAGTTCATTAGATACAAAATGTATAATAATACACTATATGTTGAAATGAACAAGACAACTAAGAGGGGGGTGAATCAATTATAGCAAATTAAACCTTCAAAACCCTTAATAGTAATCAGATCCATAAGCATTCATTAAACCCTTATTCTATTAGTTTGATTAAACATGAAATGCAGATAACAAAAACAAAAATCACAACACCATACACAAGAGAACACCAAATTTACGTGGAAATCCCAATGAGGGAAAAACCACATTGAGGATTAGCTCACAATATAAGTAATAGAAAAACTGATACAAAGGGGCTCACTACCAAAATAGGACACACTGTCCAAAAGGCTCATAGCCAGGGTTCACTTCCATAGAAAGAATACAAGAAGATAGAAGAAGAATGTTATACAAAGAACACTTCTCAATGCAACAAGGAGTCCACCAGAATTTCTCACACACTTTTGCAATCTCACTTGAAATATTTTGGATGCCTTCAACTCACTACCTTCAAGAACCCTAACATGAAATTCACACTTCTCTGCTCAAATTTGCATCAGAGACATTATTCACATAAAACTCACATCTATCTTACTTCTCTCTCTTTCATCTCATCACTTGCATCAACACCATACATATTTATATTGAGCTCTACCTCAAAAACTTTCTCCAATGTCGTCCACTAGCCATTATACATACAAATTCAAAATAGGTCAACACCTAAACATTCCCACAATGGATAGGAATGAAAGGTGACCTACATAAATCCTTAATTAGGACCCAAATAGATCCCAACACACTTCGACATGCTTCCACAAGCCTCACATGTAGTGTTAAACACAAGGTTGGCCAACACCTATGCAAAACACCATAATCATTAAGTACACAGTTCCTTGAACCAATCCACAAAGCTGAAAGTTTTGAACCACATAATTCACTTGAACTCAATCCAGAATAATCCATGAACTAATTAAGATTCATCAAACACTTCATCCAAGCTCGCATCAACAAATACTTCAACTCAAAAAAATTGGTAACCCTTATTTGCATTCTGATAAATGAAACTCACACTGTACTACACCAAATCAAGTAAGAACTTGAATACAGAAAGATAAAATCATTTATAATAAAATTCCCAAATCTACATAACCTAAATCCAAACAATGGAGAAACACAAAGAAAATGCATTTCTCCTAGGCCACATAAAACATCACTAAACAACTGGTTCACACACTAGTGAAAATATCTTGCATTGTACAACAATTCATAAACCCAAATGATGAATATAGCAACCTTTGACAACCTTGAATAACTTGTAAGATCTGCATAGGCATAACATCAACATAGAAAGAACGCAAAGCACAATACTAGAGCACACTATGAACTCTAGCACAATATAGTTTACTCTATTTATCAAATTTTCTCAAAAGCACTTGGAAACCAAGTACCAAAGACATCATCTTAGCTCATTACTTCATTCCAACTCATCTTTAGAATTTGCAACAAAATAATAGCTCCATGTACTCACAACACTTCCTCAAGGTCTCAACTACACATGCACACCTGTTTTCCTCTTTTCTATAATTTTCTCAATGTCATCAACATCTTCATCCCATAGTTGACATCAATGACAACACCATCATACTTGCAACAATCTCCCCCTTTTGTAATTGATGGAAACACAAGATGTGAAAAGCCACCAAAGACCACACAACAACTCTGAACATTTTCTCTTGATACCTTACATGATTCTCTCTCTCCCTGAGTAGATAGGTTCTTTTTCACATGATTCTCTCGCCCCCCTTTGACATCAATGGAAAAGGATAAAATGTTCTGAATTGATCTCACTTTTTGACACATAACAAAAAATGCTTACTTTGAATACTCCCCCTTAGGAGTGCACCCAACCAAATTAGAAACACAATGAAAAAATATGGCACTACCTATTAAGAGGTAGCCACCAACATCAATCTAGAAAAGAGATAGATCCATAGATCCACTAGACTGATGCATCTTTGTATGCATGTAGTTTAAGAAAGGATGGGAAATAACCCCCAACTTCTCCTGAAGATACTCAAAAGTATCCTTAGGAAGAGGACCTTAGTAAATATATCAACAATCTAATTATTTGTAGGAACATACTCATGTTTTACTTCATTCTCCATAACCTTCTCTCTCAAAAAGTGATACTTGATATATATATGATTTGTCCTTGAATGCATCACTAGATTCTTGGAAATGTTAATTGCACTCGTATTATCACAGAAGATAGATATAGGTTTTTCATATACAACTTTGATATCCTTCAATGTCTGTCTCATCCATAATACTAGTGGACAACATGATACTACTGCAATCTACTCAGCCTCTATAATGGATAAAGAAACTAAATCTTGTTTCTTACTTAGCCATGACACCAATTTGCATCCAAGAAAGAATGCACCACCACTTGTAATTTTCCTGTCATCAACACAACCAGCCCAATCTGCATCCGTATAAGAATTTAATGTGAAATTGGTGTCTTTAGGATACAACAATCCATAATATGATGTATCTCTTAAATATCTGAATATTCTCTTCACTGCCACAACATGTGTTTCTTTAGGATCTTCTTAAAATCTATCCACAAGACAAACTGCATGCATGATATTTGGTCTAGTAGTAATCAAGTACAATAGTCCACCAATCATAAATCTATACTTGCTTTGATCTACCATAGGTGAATCATCATATTTGCTCAATTTACAACTATTCACCATAGGAGTACATACCGATTTGGAGTCATCCATTCCAAACTTCTTCAACATCTCTTTGAAATACTTAGACTATGAAATGAAAATCCCTTTATTTTTTTGATTGATTTGTTGCCCAAGAAAGAAATTCATCTCCCCAAACATTGACATATCAAACTCTTTTTGCATTTCTCCTAAAAACTTCTTACACATAGCCTCATTTCCACCAAAGATAATATCATCCACATAAACTACTATCAAGAGTTTTTCTTCCACAATTTTAAAGTAAAATTACTATTTGTGGAGCCCTTACTGAATCCTTACTCTATCAAGTACCTATCCAATCTTGCATACCAAGCTTTGGGATCTTGCTTCAAACCATATAGTGCCTTCTTCAACTTACATGCCATATTCAGTTGATCTAACAACTAAAATCCTTCTAGTTGTTCCATGTAAACCTCTTCTTTCAATTCTCCATTCAAAAAAGTAGACTTCGCATCCATCTAATAGACCTTAAAATATTTATGTATTGCAAATGCCAAAAAACATTTTGATAGCTTCCATCCTAGCCACAAGAGAAAAAGTCTCCTTAAAATCTATACCTTCTACTTGTGAGTAACCCTTACACACAAGTCTTTCCTTGCTTCTTACTACTCCATTCTCATTTAGCTTGTTCCTAAATACCCATTTAGTTTCAATTATTATTTTTGTTTATCGATCTAGGGACCAATTCCCAAGTCTAATTTTTCTCTATCTGCATAAGTTCTTCCATTTCCTCCATCCAATGTGCATCCTTACATGCTTCACTTACCGATTTAGGTTCAACTTTAGAAAGTAAACACAAATTTACCTCAACTTCAGCAGCTTTGCTTCTTGTCAATACACATTTCCTCTTATCTCCAATGATCTAATCTTTGGAATGATTCTTTTGCACATACTTATGAGTTTTAGGGGTCTTCTCTGGAGCTTCTTCCTCTTCATTCTACACTTCTTGTTCATCAACATTTTCTTCTAATTATCTGCAATCAAGTTCATCTGACACATATCCATCTATTGTAAATAGAATTTTGCAAGTTTTCATCAACTTTAACATTTTCACGTTGAACTATCTTTCTCAACCTTTTGTTGTAACATCTGTAAGATTTGCTTCTAATAGAAAATCCAAGAAAGATGCCTTCATCAGACCTTGCATCAAAATTTCCTAAGTTTTCTTCTTCTCTTTTGATGTAACATTTGCTTCCAAACACTCAAAAGTACTTCACAATAGGAATCCTTCCATACCATAGCTCATAAGGAGTCTTTGTGTTGTTAGCTTTGGCTTGAACTTTGTTAAGTATGTAAACAATAGTATGAATAACTTCTCTCTAGTAGACTTCTGGCAGATTTTCCTCTTTCATCATAGTCCTTGCAACTTCTTGAATAGTTCTACTTTTCCTTTGAACAACTCCATTCTACTAAGGAGTTCTAGGGGTAGACAAATGCCTCTTTATTCCATGAACTTCACAAAACATGTTAAACTCATTGGAGGTGAATTCACCACCTCTTTCAGACCTTAAGCATTTTATTTTCAAATCCATTTCATTCTCAACCATAACTTTAAATTCCTTAAATTTATCTAATGCATTAGACTTTTCTCTAAGAAAAGTAACCCATGTAATTCTAAAATAATCATCAATCAAAAGCATAAAGTACCTATCACCTTGTAGACTTCTCACCCTTGTAGGACCACAAAGATTTGTATGCACTAGTTCCAATAGTCTCCTTAAACCTACTCCTTTTTTTTTTCCAAATTGACAACTCTCACAAATAACATTGATAGGTTTTGTGATTCTAGGTAAATCTCTCATTGCATGAACTGAACCAATTCTTGCCAAATTATCAAAATTCATGTGACACATCCTCCAATGCTATAACCAACTATCATTAATATGTGACATAAAGAAATGACCATCAACACCATTATGCTGAGAGATTTTCCCATCTGTTCTCTTACCAACAACAATCACAGTTTTGGACCCTTTCTAGATCTCACATGCTTCATCCTTAAACACAATATTATACCTTTTGCTACACATTTGTTCGAAACTCAAAAAATTGTCTTAATCCCTTAACATAGTAAACATTTTTATTATTATGCTTTCCATCAAAACTAATTGAACCTATTCCACAAGTCTTAGCTCCTAAATCATCTCCAAATTTAACTAATCCTCCATCATACTTTTCAAGTTTAACAAACTTTTTTCTCTGGTCATATGATTAGAGCAACCACTGTCAACAACCTAGTAATTCTTATACTCTTTAACATGAAAAGTAGATACCAAAGTACCTTCAACCTTATCCTTCATCTTTGGAATACTTTCCTTCACACAAATTTCAAGGTTAGTAGAACCAAATTCTTCTTTTATAGCCAAAAACAGACACTCATTATCATCAAAATTTCCATAATTAGAGTCATCATCAAAAATATCATCTTCTTTCACATAGTAAGATTTCTTAATCATCTTTCCTTTATTTTCCTTGTTCTTACTATTTAGAGCTCTTCTTGGACATCTAGAAGCATAATGACCTATCTCACCAGCACTAAAACATTTGAAAAGTAATTTACCTTTGTATTTATCAGTGCCCTTTTTCATCTTCCTTGCAAAGTTAGCTTCCAAATCATCAAGATCTTCACCTAAATCTTCAACCTTCTCTGATTTACTAGCCTTGAAAGAAGTCTCAGCTTGTGTACCTTTCTTTAGTTTCTTCATTTCAAATGCATTCATAGTACCAATCAATTGATCTTTGGAATAGTTGTCAAAATCAACAATTTCCTCAATAGCAGATACCTTTTCACTGTAATAGTCTAGAAGAGATTTGATAAGTTTCTTCACTACTTTAGATTCTTTAACTATTGCACCAAGGCCTCTCATATTACTCACCAACTCATCAATTCTATGTATGTATCCTTTAATTTTTTCATCTTCAGACATTGCACCATTTCAAACTATGCCTTCAAGTTCTGCAACTTTGCTTGTTTGACCTTCAGATCTCCTTCATAAATGCTTTCTAACTTATCCAAAACTTCTTTAGCAATCTTCAAACTCATAAATTTAACTAATTTAGTTTTGAAAGACTATTCACAATAATTAATCTTATCTTAGCATTGATCTCATGTGCCTTGATTTCTACACTTGTACTTGGACCATTCAGAGGTGGAGTATATGTATTCTTATAATCCTTCTCAATATCATATCCCTGAGAAAACATATATCCTTCCATCTTTTTCTTCCAAAATGCATAATTTGAGCCATCGAATCTAGGATATTCCAAAGAAATCTTGTTCACCATCCTAGATCTACCTCAAGTGATTAAGCTCTTCTTCAAGGAAACTCACTTTGATACCAATTGTTGAAATGAACAAGACAACCAAGAGGGGGGGTGAATCAGTTGTAGAAAATTAATCCTTCAAAACCATCAATAGTAATTAGATCCACAAGCATTTATTAAACCCTTATTTTATTTGTTTGATTAAACATGAAATACAGATAACATAAATAAAAAACACAACACCATACACAAGAGAACACCATATATATGTGTAAAATACAATGAGGGAAAAACCATGGTGAGGATTAGCTCACAATATAAGTAATAGCAAAATAGGTACAAAGGGGCTCACTACCAGAATAAGACACATTGTCCAAAAGGCTCACAGCCAGGGCTCACTACCACAAAAAGAATACAAGAAGATAGAAGAAGAATGTTACACAAAGAACACTTTTGAATGCAACAAGGAGCCCACCACAATTTCTCACACACTTTCATAGTCTCACATGAAATATTTTGGATGCCTTCAGCTCACTGCCTTTAGGAACCCTAACATGAAATTCACATTGCTCTGCTCAAATTCACATCACACACATTACTCACATCAATCTCACATCTATCTTACTTCTTTCTCTTACTTATCATCACTTGCATCAACACCATACATATTTATATAGAGCATTACCTCAAAAACTTTCTCCAATGTCAGCCACTAGTTGTTATACATACAAATTCAAAACAGGTCGGCAACTAAACATTCTCACAGTGGATAGGAACAAAAGGAAACCTACATAAATCCTTAATTAGGACCCAAATAGATCCCAACACACTTTAACATGCTTCCACAAGCCTCACATGTACTGTTAAACACAAGGTCAGCCAACACCCGTGCAAAACACCATAATCATTAAGTATACACTTCCTTAAACCAATCTAAATATCTGAAAGTTCTAGATCATATAATTCACTTAAACTCAATCCCAAATAATCCATGAACTACTTAAGATTCATCAAACACTTCATCCAAGCTCGCATCAACAAATACTTCTCTGTGTGGGAAATGTTAGTATCAAAATAAGATAACAAAAACACACCAATGCAACATTAAACTAAAGAAAAGCTAAATAAAATTGAAATCAAAGAAATCAAACAGAGCTTCTTCAGAATCGTTCGATTGTCCTCTATCTCCAGTGATTTGCTTGAAGCTGCTGCTCTCAGATTGTGTAAGCAAAGCTTCTCAGAATGACAACCTGCAGAACGAGTATGCAAAGGGAGAGTACTTCTCTATCCTATATGCTGGTGGAGTGAAATGTTGGTATACGGATATGCACAGGGGCTGTAGATTATGCACATGGGTTGTGGATTATGAATGCTTTTGAAACTATGATATGAGGATGATAGGCCATGATATGGATTGCTAATATGGTAAGCTATGCTATGATTCTAAAAGCTATGGATGTTGGAATGCTGATTGACTATAGTTTTCCTGTATGCAAGCTTCTCTTTTTTTTCTTCAAAGACCCGACAGTCCTTTTTATAGATTTTTACAGGAAAGAGCCTGGCTGGCAAAGATCAATGCTATGAGATTGTCTGGTAATTTTGAATGGTGAGAGATGGAGAGGTTGAGAGGAAGATGGAAGATGTTGGGAGGTTGGAGAGAAGAATGGAGGTTTATCTTCAACCCACGGGAACAACTTTGCTCAGAAACAGAGAAATTTGTTAATTTTCTGTTTTGAAGTTATTTCACGGTTGTTGTAGATAATCCAAATTAAATAAATAAATTTATTTAATTTTATGTGAGTTTGAGGATTTAAAATATTTTTGAAATATTTGATGTGAATAGACATTAGAAGTAGTAATTAAATATTTGGAATATTTAATTGTGAATAGACTTTGGAAGAATTAATTAAATATTTGGAATATTTAATTGCGAATAGACTTTAGAAGATTTTTAGAAGAGAAGAATATTTAATCTTTATTTGAATAAAATATTCAAGCCAAGATTATATGATAATTAATATAAATAAATCATAATGTTTATTTAATTAATTAAGAAAATGGATAGGAAAAGTGATTAAATAAACTTATTTATTTAATCGAAATGAAAGAATGAACAATATAAATAAATTATTTAGATTTATTTATACGTAGATTGAATTCAGAGATTTAATTAAATATTAATTTTTTTTAATTAATTACTAGACTATTGTGATGTGACCATTTTTAGGTGTATACATTTTGCCCCTCTTTGAAGTGATGTGTTTTCACGCATTAGTTCAAAGAATTTTGAAAATTTCCCCAGATGCTGATTGTCGAATGTTTGATAGGTATATGCCCCCTCGGACGATGAATCGATAAGATTTTGATTATTGTGAAAACTTTTTTGAATTTTTAAATTTGTTGGAATTTTTTGATTTTTATGATTTTTATGATGTTTATTCATCGTTCGAAAATGATGATGTGAAGAAATTGAAGTGGAAAGATGTAAGATGAAAAATTTATGACCTAAATTGCCCCTACAATCATAGAATGTGATAAAATGCATGACTTTGTATTTGGTTGTTTGCATATTGCATTGTCCCGATTTGATGATATTTTGTGTGATTAATTTGTTCCCAAGGTTGTTGCAAAACAAATAATAGTTGATAAATTTTCTTTTAAAGTTGTTAAAAACAAATAGTTGTTGATAGGTTTGCTTCTAAGGTTATTAAAAACAAACAAGATTTTGATAAATTTGCTTTCATGAAAATGAAAAACAAAATAGTTTTGGTTGATAAGTTTGCTTCTAAAGTTGTTGAAAAAAAATAGGATTTTGATAAATTTGCTTTCATGAAAATGAAAAAAAAAATAGTTTGTTGATAAGTTTGCTTCTAAAGTTGTTAAAAACAAATAGGATTTTGATAAATTTGCTTTCATGAAAATGAAAAACAAAATAATTTGTTGATAAGTTTGCTTCTAAAGTTGTTAAAAACAAATAGGATTTTGATAAATTTGCTTTCATGAAAATGAAAAACAAAATAGTTTGTTGATAAGTTTGCTTCTAAAGTTGTTAAAAACAAACAGGGATTTGATAAATTTGTTTTCATGATGATGAAAAAAAAATAGTTTGTTGATATTCAAATTTGATTGATTTGTCTTGATGAATCGATCTTGATTTTGCTTTGACTTGATGATTCTTCGTATTCAACAGGAGAGATTGAGCATCTTGCAGTTATGAGAGAAATTCTTGAAGACATGGAGATTGATTCCACAGCTTGTACAGGCGGATAGAGATGTGATCGAGGCATGTAGTCTAACCTCGTTACTTGACATGCCTGAGGGTCATCAGGGACAGGTGGAGCAGGTCCATCAGGTGCAGGTGGGACAGAGTTGAGATCGACAGCATCAGAGGATAGCACTTCGTAGTGCTTTTTTATATGATGTGTTATCAATTTTTTGCTGAGACATCTCTATACACACTGATATGATCCCATTTCGGATGATGTTATGTCATGCATAGCTGACATCTTTGTACATTTTGACCTTCATTTTTGAGATATATGATATGCAGTGATGATTCCTTATGTGATGAATGTGTCTATTTTCTATATGCATGATGTTTTATGTGATAGTTTCACGATGTTAATGCTCATGATGTATATGTATGCATGATTTTTAGATATGAAAATGCAAGTGCAATGTTATGATATGATTGCAATCTATTGATGAATGATTTTTAGGAATATGAATGTGAAATGATGGACAGTACAATTTATGAATGCCCATGATTTTCTTTTTGATTTTGATGTATGCTTTGTTTTTTTATGATTTTCTGATACAAATATGTATGAAAAATGTATGTGATGATGTTTTTGTGAATGTCAAAATGTACTCAGTCATTTATTGGAAAGATATGAAACTTTGATACTTTGCCAGCTTTTTAGAAAAAATCTATAAATGCAAAATGCAGATTCTAAAATGAATGTAATCTATACTAACTATGCAGGGTATCTATACAATATTGCCATTTTGAGAGCTTATTTGTGCTTTTTGTGCCATCACAGAGCATTGAAATGTTGAAAGTTAATACAAGCATCAAATGGTATGTTAGCACTAGTGATGACCTGAGTATTGCTTTCATGAATTTTGATATAGCAAGATAATACAAGCATCTAGGTATAATTGAACTGAGATGACCTGAGTATCGCTTGCATAAACAAGCAAAAGTTAACCCGTTTCCTATGCAAATTCTGAAATGTCATCAATGATACTTAGTAGAGCATGTCTCGCAACCAATTTGCATAGTACTAATGATTCACTCACAAACAACAGACAAAGAAAAATCATACTCCTTCCTTTCTTTTCTAGTTCAATACATCATCGATTTGCTCCAGAGATATGATAAAAAAAAAATCAACCAACAATTCAAATTTTGCTTAAAGTATTCCAAACAATATTCTGATTAAGATCATCCGACTTGGTTATATCAACATTGATGTTTGTGTTTTGATTAACGTTGTTTTTGACCATGTTGTTTGATTTCATTGGAAATTAGTGATTGTTTTGGTGTTGTGGTTGATTTGATGCATCAATGTATGTTGTGCTTTGTCAAACTGTCATTTGTCCATTTGTGATGTTCTAAAAGCTCGTTGCCCCTTTCTTATTCAGTCTTTATTTCTGCCCCCAGTGTGAACACAACCTGAATATTATGGGTATGTACAAATTTCATTAAGCCATGATCAAATACAAGGATTCTCGTTGCATGATATGGATATGATAGATATGTACATATGATAGATATAGATAAATGATTCCATAAAGTGAATGGAGGACATAAGCTAATAGATAGAGGAGCCCATTTTGATCACAAGTAGTGCCTGTTTGCCAGGTTTTCACCACTTGTTTTTATTGCACTTTTTTAGATCATGTGAATTTTTTTGTTTTTTTTGTTTTTTTTCTGCTTTTCTGATTTTTATGTATTTTTTCAAGACTTTTTCTGATTTTTATATATTTTTTCGTGACTTTTTCTGATTTTTATGTATTTTTAAGGACTTTCTAATTTTTATGTATTTTTTTAGGACTTTTTTCTGATTTTTATGTATTTTTAGGACTTTTTTAATTTTTTATGTATTTTTTAAAGACTTTTTTTTATTTTAATGTATTTTTTCAGGACTTTTTCTGATTTTTTATGTATTTTTTCAAGACTTTTTTTGATTTTTATGTATTTTTCAGGACTTTTTCTGATTTTTATGATTCAGACATAAAACCTCTTCAAACAAGTCCCTTTCTGATGTAGATAATTGATATGCTCCAAAACCATATGCTGCAATGATGACAAATGGAACAAGCCAATTTGGTTCAAATTTTCCTTTCTTTTCTCTGTCTTGCTGATTGCGTGGATTTTCTTTCAAGACTAAGTCACCTACTTGAAATTTCCATGGTTTAACTCTGTGATTGTAGCTATGGGACATAACTTATTGATAACCCTTCAAATGATCAACTGCATGTTGATGTCTTTCATCTAACAGTTCTAGCTCTTGCAGATGAGATACTCGGTAGTCTTCATCATTTATCAATCCTTTCAATGAGACCCTAAGAAAAGGTATTTCAACCTCTAATGGTAAGATCGCTTCTGCTCCATATACCAAGGCATATTGGGTAGCTCTTGTTGGTGTGCGGATGCTGGTTCTGTATGCCCACAAAGCTGGATTTAACTAGACATGCCAATCACGACTGACATCATTTACCGTCTTCTTCAAGATCTTCAAGATTGTTTTGTTTGAAGCTTTTGCTTGACCATTTCCTTGTGGATAGTAAGGTGTAGAGAACCTATGTTGGATGTGAAATATTTCACAAAGTTCATCAACATCCTGATTCTTGAAAGGCCTCCCATTACTAGTGATGATAGAATTAGGAATTCCATATCGGCAGATGATGTAATTTAGGATAAATGAAGAGATTTGTTTACCGGTCACCATCGTCAAAGGAACAACTTCGATCCATTTTGTAAAATATTCTATAGCCGTGATGATAAATTTATGCCCATTTGATGATGAAGGATGAATTTTTCCAACAAGATCTAATCCCCACTGAGAAAAAGGCCATGTTGGAGTGAAAGGCTGCAGTTCCAGTGCAGGTGCATGAATAAGATTCCCATGGATCTGGCATTTAGAACACTTCTTGACAAAATTAAAAGATTCTCTCTCCATGGTAGGCCAATAATATCCCGTTCTAACAAGTTTCTTGGCTAAGGTTAAACTGCTTGAATGAGACAAATACCACCACAAACTTCTTGTAAGGCTTGTTCAGATTCGTCACGTTCAAGACATCGAAGGAGAGAACCATCAAGACCACATCGGTAAAGGATATCGGCGATCAAGGTATATCAGGATGATTGGTGTATGAAATTCCTTTTTTGTTTCGGGATAAGTCTGGAGGTAAGATGTTATTTTTCAAATAGGTATAAATCTTGCCATATAAAGGTGAATCAGAACCAGTTAAATGGCATATGACTTGGGTCTCTGGATTATCATAGGCAGGAGAAAACAAATGTTCCACCAAGAATTCGTACCGCTTTTGATTTTTTGATAATTGTAACAAGGAACCAATTGTAGCCATTGCATCTGCAGCTTTATTATCAATCCTTGGGATTTGTGAAAACTTGATTGCCACAAAATACTTTTTAAAATTATCCACCATGTTCTTGTAAGGTAGAAAATTATCATCTTTAGTCTGATAATCATCATTGATTTGGTTAATGACAAGTTGTGAATCACCGTAGATTTGCAACTCTATAATCCGCCAATCCAATGCTATCTTCATTCATATGAGCAATGCTTCATATTCAACTATGTTATTTGTGTAGGGAAACATCAACCGATATGATTTTGGGATGGTATGTCCTTTAGGTGTAACAAAAAGAATCCCTATCCCCAAGCCATGTTGCGTGTAAGATCCATCAAAGTACAATGTCCATGATTTCTTAATTGTTGTAAAGACATCTGCATTAGGAAATTCAATGTGCATTGGGTTTTCTTCTTGTAAAGGTGCTTCGGCCAACTGATCTGTGATGACTTTTCTTTTTATAGCTCTTCGATCTACATAGTGAATGTCAAACTCACTTAAGATCATTACCCATTTTGCAAGTCTTCCTGTTAAGGTGGATTTGCTTAAGAGGTATTTTAGTGGATCAATTTTAGTTATCAGCTTAACTGTATGAGCCAACATATAGTGGCACAACTTTTGAGAAGCAAATACTACTGCTAGGCAAGTTTTTCAATGAAAGTGTAGTTTAGTTCATGACTTGTTAAAGTTCTGCTGATATAGTATATGACTCTTTCTTTGCCTGTAGAATCCTCCTATGCTAGTAACACTCCCAAAGATACTTCTGTTGCTGAAATATAAAGTATGAGCAGCTTTCCCGGAACTGGTGGAATTAGGACTGGTGTATTCATGAGATATTGCTTGATTTGTTTAAATGCTGCTTCACACTTTTCCTCCCATTTGAATGGGACATTTTTATGCAATAGATGTATAAATGGTAAGCTTTTGTCTGCCAGTTGAGCTATAAACCTCCTGATGGATTGTAGTCGTCCTTGAAGTGATCGGAGTTGACTGATATTTCATGGTGGTGGCATGTCCATTATAGCTTGTACTTTTCCTAGATCAACCTCTATGCCCTTTTCTGGAACAATGTATCCCAAAATTTTTCCAGATGTAACGCCGAAGACACATTTCTTTGGATTGAGTCGAACATTGAACTTCTCCATTCTGATAAAGATCTTTGACAAGATTTCTAGATGTCCTTCTCTTGTGTTGGATTTGGCCAATAAGTCATCCACAGTCTTCCATGAAGGTGTGCATCATGTCATGGAAAATGGTGGTCATTGCTCTTTGATAAGTCGCTCTTGCATTCTTAAGCCCAAATGGCATGGCATTCCAACAATAGGTACCCCAAGGGCACGTGAATGTTGTTTTATCTTGATCCTCTGGTGCAATCTTTATCTGGTTATATCTTGAAAATCCATCCATTAATGAATACATTGCATGGCCAATAGTTAAATCAATAATCATATCTATGTTTGGCAAAGGGAAATCATCCTTAGGACATGATTTGTTCAAATCTTTGAAATCTGTACAAATTCTAATCCTTCCATCTAGCTTTGAAATAGGTACTATATTGGAGATCCATTCTGCATAGTCAATAGACTGAATGAATCCAACATCTAAAAGCTTCTTTAACTCTTCTTTAACCAATAATGCAACATGTGGATGCATTTTTTTGAGTTTTTGCTTCATAGGTTTTTCCCGTGTGCTTATAGATAGATGATGCATTATCAGATTAGGATCTAACCCTGGCATATCAGCATATGGCCAAGCAAAATTGATTTGATTCTCCTTTAAGAACTCTATGAATTTCAGTACTTCTTCCACTGTTAATGATGCTGCAAGTTGCAAGTTTTTTGGCTGCTCTACTGTACTTATGTTTATTGATTTTGTGGGATCAATCAAAATAGAAGATCTTTCTTGATAATGTTTGGGAAGAGCGTCAAGTTTCTCATCCTTCAGTGCCTCAAAAATGTTTTCACTGTCGAATTTTCTCTTTATTTTTCTCTTGTTGTGATCTACCACTATTGTTTTTCAGTTTTCACTGATAGATCCATCTTTTATTTCATTTATTTTGCAGCTAAGATACTTGACACCCTCCCTATCAAAATATTGAGTATGATATTCTTCAATGGAACACTTGTTTTCTTGATTAGATGAACAAAGGAAATTTACAATATCCTCATCATCATGGAATGTAGGGATATGGATAGGTGCATCGTTGTCCCAATCAATAAGTTCTGGATAGACTAAAGGTATGGGATCATTAGGTTGGGTAAGGTCTTGAGTAGTCAAAGTCATGACATAGTTGTCATTTTCATGATGGACAAGGTCTATGATGGTATTCTCCTGTCGATTATCAATCTCGTTAAAATCTGAATCGTCCTCACTTGAGTCATGATCGCTTTGTAAAACATAATCAAGTGGAGGCCTTGAGCCCTCCCCTTGTAAGAATGTGGGTGCGAATTTGTGTATGACATCCACCCTTTTCTCTACTAAGAATGTATCATCAGAGACATCATCCCATTCATATTCATTGGAATCAGTGTTTGAACTATTCTACAATTTGAAAACTGATCCATAAAATTTTTATAGAGTGACATCTTCATGGGGTTTATCTGAAATTGATTCTCCTTCATGAGTTTTTTGTGCTTGCTATGAAGTTGAATATTTTGTATCCTTACCATATCCAAGTCCTGTTTTGTCTTTTGGATGTATTGAAATAGGTTGAATTGGCTCAATGATTCCTTCTTTTCTTTTTCCTATAGGACCATTTCCTTCATAGCCCATTCTTTGTATGATAGTATACCCTTTGCCATATTGTTCGGTAGGTAACTTGATGTGCAAGACATATTCATCTTCATCTTTGTATAGCCAGCTTGGGATGTCCCTATCTTCGGCTTCTTCCTCGGTGGTGTTAGCTTTAATGAATTTTCCATCAAACTTTGTGATTGGCACAAAAGCTTGGGATGTAGAGGTTATTGCGATCTTTTGATTTGATAGGGTCGGCTGACCATGTGACCTAGGAGAAGGAGGTAAGCTAGAAAGGGATAGTGAATATTCACCTACTCCTTTGTCTTTTAAATGTAGCTTGGTGTCAATATTTTTTGTCAATTCTTGCAATTGGCCTTGTAGATTGGAAGAAGCAGTAAAAGCCTCCCTATTATGCGGCACAAAAATGTCTTGAGTTGCTCGGAGATTTGAACAAGTTTGGGTACCATTGCAGTTAGCTTGTATAGTTATTTCTTGTCCATCATATGAAAACTTGAGGCATTGATGGTACGTTGATGGTACCGCCTGCATATCATGAATCCATGGACGACCCAAAAGTATGTTATAGGAAAGATCACGATCTAGAACCTGACAAAATGTATTTTTCACAATAGGTCCCACTCTGATAGGTAGCATTATTAGTCATTTAGAAGCCCTTTCTTCATCATCATATGCCTTGATAGTTATTTTCCTCTGTGGATCAATGGAATTTTTTGATATTCCTAAGGCATGTATTAGCTTTAAGGTACAAATGTTTAAACCGGCTCCTCCATCTATCAAGACACGTCTGATTTGGTGTTTATGGATCATGAATTCAAGATAAAGCGATGAATTATGCAGATGTGTCATGGAGGCATCATATTTTTTGGAGAATGAAAGAAAAGTGGGGGAAGACAAATATCCCACCATGGCTTGAAATTTATCTACATCTAGATCTGTGTTGACGGTTGTGTTGACAAGAGCTTCTTCTAAAATATTCTTGTGTACGGGGGATATTTTGAGAAGTTCAAGGATGGAGATTTGAGCCGATGTTTTTCTCAATTGATCAACTAGATTATAATGACTTGGAGGAGGAATAGCTACCTTAGATGAACTACCTTTTAGGAAAACTTTTGCTTGTCCTCTCGTAGTCACATTAAGCTGTTGATATTCTTGTTTTTCCTTGATTTTGATAACATTAACCCATTGATCATCTGCATAGATGTGTCAGATTATGTTGTCTTCAACATTATTTATACTTTTCGCTTTGGTATCTGATGTTTCCCCCTTTTGATAGTTTGGTAAAGGATCTTTGAATGCTTGATGATTGTCATTGGTATGATGTCCTTCAATTTTGATGGTGCCATTGTCAATCAAATCTTGTACTAGATTTCACAAGGCTTGACAGTTATTTGTTCTATGACCTTTACATTGATGATAATTGCAATAATACGAGTCATTCTATGATGGTGGTTTGACTCGTGACTCATAATCTCTTTGTGGTGGTAAGGTGATAACCTTACTATCGAGAAGCTCCTTGAGAGCAGACTCAAGAGATTGACCCAAAGTGGTATAATTCCATCGATTTGAAAAAAATGGAGATCTTGGTAGATTTGATGTTTGGGTATTGCCAAGATTGTTATTGAAATTACCATGATTATCCTTGTTGTTTTGATTGGTCATACTTTCTTGATTGGAGTTTTGTCCTTGTTGATTGTTATTTCCAAGTTGTTGGTTGGTATTTCCTTGTTGGTTGTTTCGTGGAGCACTTGATAGGTTGAAGATAGATGGTCTTGTTCGTAGATTTTTTGCATCCACTATACCATCATTGATGACATTTTTATTTCTGTTCCAAAACCTTGTTTTATCATTATTGTTTTGGTTGGATGAACTTGGATTATCAAGTTTGATCACTCCTCTTTTGACTAAGGCCCCTTCGATGGTAATTGCGTTTTCAATCAATTTTTCAAAATTATGAGGACAATGAAGATTAAGCCCGTAGCTTAATTCTTGATCTAGGCTATTTATGAAGATATCCATCTTTTCCTTTTCAGGAATAGGATGGGAATATCGTGCAAACAATCTTCTCCATCTTTGCAAAAATGTAGTGAAGGATTCTCCTACTTTTTGTTTCACTTTACAAAGATCAAGCATGGTTATCTGGTGTTGGATGTTGTAGGCGTGTTGTGATATAAACTGATTTATTAACTCCTCAAAGGTTTTGATGGGGGGAGTGATCTTGGAAATCCACTCCATGGATTGTCCACCCAAGCTTCGTGGAAACAATTGCATTAAGTAGGTATCTTCATAAGCGAATTCTAGACTCATATTTCGAAAATCCCTCACATGTTCAATGGGATCAGTTTTTCCATTGTACCTATCAAATTTAGGGATTTCACAATGTTTTGGAAAAGGGATCATTTGAAGACTCCTATCAAATGGATAAGGAGATATGTCATCCAAAACATACTTTTTTGTTGCACCCCCTTGCATTTCCTTTATTTTCCTTTTAATTCTTTTATCTGTTGAGTAAGGGCACTAAAATCATTAGGAGGAGTTTCAGGATTCTCTTTAATCCCTTCTATATCAAAATCGGAAGGTAACTTAGCTCCTTGATTAGCTAATGAAAGAAAATATCTTTCCTTGTTTCGTTCTAAAATCCTTTCCATAAAAGTATGGAATTGGGGATCCTGCTCTGCTTCTTGAAGTTTTTCTTCTATTATCTCTTCAATATGAAATGGACTCTCTTCCTTCTCACTATTATCACCCATTTTTCTTGTGGTACTTTCTCTTTCACCTTTTTCTATGTGTTTTCGAGATCTCGTGACAACAGGCATAAGCTTTGCCCCAAATTCTACTAACTTTTGATCAAAAGAATGAAATAGTGCAATTTTTGATGGTTATGAAAGTTAGGATAGAATGAAGATTCTATGACTTAAAAGATTTCTAGTCTTTAGCTCATGTTTTTCCCTGATTGAAAGGATGAAAATCCTGTTGGCGGGAATTTAAGCAAAAGATCAAGAAAAAATGATTTTGCACTTTATGAAGTTTGATTGTAGTTTCATAAAAAAATGGATTTGTGATAAATGCCTAATGTGATTGAGTTCTCTATTGTAGAAATTGATTCGGATGAGTAGAATATTCAATTCCAAGTTGGGGAATATAAGAAGAACGAATACATTGACTGTGGTTGTGCCTTTGAGAAAGGGCTCTTCTTTGAAAGAAAGCTCGTGAGTATAATGGTTCTACAACATAATCATCGGTGAAACCTCTAACACAATCATGATATCGATGGATAAAGGTTCTATGTTTAAGTAAAACCTTTTGACTTTGGTACAAGAATAGTCTTTTCTTCAATAGTTTCTTGTAGCTAAGTGGTTTCTTTGGCTTTTTGATTTGTTTGAGAATGGATTTCTTAACAAAGGTTGTGGATTTCCAATCTCTTAACATGAGAGTAATCAATGTAATTGTGAGTTTGGATGATCTTTACTGAATTAATGTTTTGAAAACACATCAAGCAAGTTGTAGAATAGTTGTTTTTAAGTCCTATACTAAACATTAAGTGTATGATCAAAATGTTTTTCAAAAATTGTTTTCACAGGTTTTACACATGATAGATAGTTCAAGCAGACTCACTCTTAGTACTCAGGTAGGTCACCATAATAATCAACAACCCACATCTTAAAACTATGTCGACTCACACAACCGTGTCACCCCCGAAGCGGTGCCCGTGTTTTTGTCTTTTCCAGGCGCGTACTGAGTGATGGAAGTGGATACCGGATCCCCTGAGCAAACGGTCCTTGATAGTTATATGGTGAGCATCTTGGGGGTAGATTCTTCCCTCCCCCACTGTGATTATTATGATGTTCAAAAGACTTCGGCTGGATACTACACTAAGTTCGTAGTAAGGGTTTCCGTTCGATGTGGAAAATGATAGACTCCCTTGAGAGACCTCCCAACCTTTAGAACAAAGGCTTTGGGGATGGTTACCAATGCACACTACCGTCGAATGGGATTTTCATCAACCATCTGCATTTGATTAAAGTGGGTTGGAAAACTTGGCTTTAGTTGTTCCCATTTAGGTCGTTCCCATAGGGTGAGTACTTTTTCCCACTACGGTAGGCCTTCTAAGAGGTATTATCAAAGCTTGAAATTGCATGAAATAAAATACATGAGTCTGGCATTTTGATCACCCAATTAAGGGGAGAGCATAGGCCTATCACCTTTTAATTAAAGCAAGCAAGAGTTCAATTTTAAGCCCAAATAAATAGTTTTCTATGCTAGGTGAAGATATTGCTTCACAAAGACATGGAGTTCTTTTTAGTCCAAAATAGAAAATGAAGTGACTATCCTAGGATTGATTCATTCTTTTAAGTGACTATCCTAGGATTGCTTCATTCTTTTAAAGCTCTTACTGGCCGCGATCACGTCAGATCTAATCAAATCATATTTAAGTTACAGATTACAATTGCAGATTTAGAAAATCTATGATGAAAATAAAAATGCGCTAAAATAGACATCAAGAGCGCTACTTAATCACTAATGGGCGCTACAGGATAAATAAAGGGTGCTACAGGATGTAGAAAGGGCACTACAGGATGCTTAAAGAGCGCTACAGGATGCTTAAAGAGCACTGCAGAATGTGGAAATGGCACTGCAGGATGCTTAAAGAGTGTTGTAACAGAGTTGAAGAGTGCTAAACTGGGTGTGAATTGAACTGAAGCGTGTTTAATGCGCTAATATGCTATTCCAGCTGTAACCTGTCAAAAAAATTTATGAAAAGATGTTAAAATTAGGGCAAGAGGCCCACGGTGGGTGCCAAAAATGTGTGTGGGAAATGTTAGTATCAAAATAAGATAACAAAAACACACCAATGCAACATTAAACTAAAGAAAAGCTAAATAAAATTGAAATCAAAGAAATCAAACAGAGCTTCTTCAGAATCATTCCATTGTCCTCTATCTCCAGTGATTTGCTTGAAGCTGCTGCTCTCAGATTGTGTAAGCAAAACTTCTCAGAATGACAACCTGCAGAACGAGTATGCAAAGGGAGAGTACTTCTCTATCCTATATGTTGGTGGAGTGAAATGTTGGTATACAAATATGCACAGGGGCTATAGATTATGCACAAGGGCTATGGATTATGAATGCTTTTGAAACTATGATACGAGGATGATAGGCCATGATATGGATTGCTAATATACTAAGCTATGCTATGCTATGATTCTAAAGGCTATGGATGTTGGAAGGCTGATTGACTATAGTTTTCCTATATGCAAGCTTCTCTTTTTTTTCTTCAAAGATCCGACAGTCCTTTTTATAGATTTTTACAGGCAAGAGCCTGGCTGGCAAAGATCAATGGTTGTGAGATTGTCTGGTAATTTTGAATGGTGAGAAATGGAGAGGTTGAGAGGAATATGGAAGATGTTGGGAGGTTGGAGAGAAGAATGGAGGTTTGTCTTCAACCCACGCGAACAACTTTGCTCAGAAATAGAGAAATTTGTTAATTTTCTATTTTGAAGTTATTTCACAGTTGTTGTAGATAATCCAAATTAAATAAATAAATTTATTTAATTTTATGTGAGTTTGAGGATTTAAAATATTTTTGAAATATTTGATGTGAATAGACATTAGAATTTTTAATTAAATATTTAGAATATTTAATTGCGAATAAACTTTGGAAGAATTAATTAAATATTTGGAATATTTAATTGCGAATAGACTTTAGAAGATTTTTAGAAGAGAAGAATATTTAATCTTTATTTGAATAAAATATTCAAGCCAAGATTATATGATAATTAATATAAATAAATCATAATCTTTATTTAATTAATTAAGAAAATGGATAGGAAAAGTGATTAAATAAACTTATTTATTTAATTGAAATGAACAATATAAATAAATTATTTAGATTTATTTATACGTAGATTGAATTCAGAGATTTAATTAAATATTAAAAATATTTAATTAATTTCCAGACTATTGTGATGTGACCATTTTTAGGTGTATACAAATTCAACTCAAAACAGCTAGTAACCCTTATTTGCATATTGATAATGAAACTCACACTATACCACATCAAATCAAGTAAAAACTTGAATACATAAAGATAAAAGCATTATAAGCAACTTCCCAAATCTACACAACCTAAAGCCAAACAATAGAGAAATGAAAAGCAAATACATTTCTCCCAAGCCATAGAAAACATCACTGATCAATTGGTTCACACATTGGTGAAAATATCTTACACTGTACAACGATTGAGAAACCTAAATTTTGAATATAGCAGCCTTTGAAGACCTTGAATAACTTGTAAGATCTGTACAGACATAGCATCAACATAGAAATAATGTAGAGCACAATACCAGAGCACACTATGCACTCTTGCACAACACAATTTACTTTGTTTATCAAATTTTCTTAAAAGCACTTGGAAACCAAGTACCAAAGACATCATCTCAACTCATTACTTCATTCCAACTCATCTTCAAACTCTGCAACAAAAGAATAGCTCCATGTACTCACAACACTTCCTAAAGGTCTCAACTATACATGCACAACCTATTTTCCTCTTTTCTATAATTTTCTCAATGTCCTCAAAATCTTCATCCCATAGTTGACATAAATGACAGCACCAGTTAGTAGACTTCCTGTTAACATCAATGACAATACCATCATACTTGCAACACTATACAATGATAAATAATTGCTATAAAGATAAGGATGCTACCCTAGGATAGAATAAGATCATTACACATGTCTTAATCTTATGACATGAGACACAAAAATAACATGACCTAAGTAATCTTAAGTATGCTAGTGTGAATAGAACCTAAAGTGACTAGTTAGATAATATACCTTTTTTACTCTAACTCCACCCTTAAGTATAAATTAGGAGTATGATAAAATAAAAATATCCATCAATGATGAATAATGGATGGGCCCTATTTATAAGGCCATGTTAGATACCCATGTAATTTAATAAATAAATCACTCACAACTAAAGAAAAGGAGGATACATCATGGGAAAAAATATTTTCCAAAAGAGGAAAAAAATGTACATGTGATGAAAGAAAAGACTCAACATGTTCTCTCAAGGACTACTTATGCCACTAATATACAATATATATCCCTCCCATAGGAGAGAAAAACTAAGACTGTGTATCCCCTGATAAAGAAGCAACTCTTATTCCAATGATGAATTCTCAAAAAATAATTTTGAAGATAATCCAATATCAACAAACAATATTTATCCCCATTAGGAATAAATAATTCCAATGGTGTATGTAGAAGAAAATATCTCTCTAGAAAGAGAGATGATGGAAGAAGTCTCAAGATGCATTCCTTTGGAAACTACTCAAGTATCCACAAATCAAAATCAAAGGATATCTCCTTCAAAATAGGAAGTGGACGCCTAATCAAAGAAATGGAACCAAGAGAGGGACAAATATTAACTACATCTAGAAACATAGAAGGTATGATGACATCACTACCATTGAAGAAATAATATAAATTCTCTAATGGATCCTCAAGATATGCAATATGATAATCCACAATTGAAGATGATACAATTAATAAATAGGAATCCAAATGAGGTGGATCTAGAAGATTGAAATGACCTTGCTATAAGGAATCATTGAAATATTTCAAAGAAGCAACACTAAGCTTTAAATTAGCAAGAAGTGATGGTGGAGTAGATATCTCAATGTATTATATCTAACTCTATTTCTCATCCCTAAATGAAGCTATTTCCACACAAAATATCTCGGTGTGAAATTCATATGCATCTACAAATGTTGGGTTAGAATAATCTAGCAAATTGATGCCATTTGCAATGCAAAACTCTCTCAATTGATGCGATTCACAAATAAGTTTGAAAACATCTAGTTCCTTTTACTTGCATTCATCTATTGTATTCATTTTATTCCCATAGTAATCACATTTAATTTTCTATAGATTTGGAGACATGATTACAATTAGCAAAAATAAATGCAAAATCCAAGAATTAAAATGAAGCCCACCCAAAAATATAGAACTCTTCTAGGTGTCAAGATGTCTAATTTATCAACTACAATATATAAAATTGACAAACTCAATAAAAGATACATAGAGTTGAATTTAGAAAAAATATATGGATGGTTGAGAAGAGCTCATCAATACCTTTCAAAGTCCTGTTCATTTACAAAAAATGAAGATTCAAGAAGAAAGTTCTGAGCTTGAAAGATAAAATAGGTGATCTAGACTTTAGATAATAATAAAATTTAGTATCATAGAAATATATAAAAAATAGTAATGCCACTTGATTTTTCTCAAAACTATCTCTTTTATGCCTATTCATTTTGTAAAATATGACATAGTATCCTCAGGTTATGCCTTTTTATGTAAAACTACCCCTTTAAGGTAAGATAAAATCTAGGGACTCTTTCTAGGTGTTGATTGCCCACATGATTGAGTGGTAAATTGCTAGGGGCTAAATAAAAATAATGGCATGGTGGTTCTATGAGTGGTATTGGAATTTTTTGGTGATATTCTTATGGTCAACCTCTAAATTTTAAGCCCCTTAGGGCTTGTCATAACATTGGACCTTCCATAGCCACATGACCAAGTGTTGTGACTCCTTAAGAAGTGAAACCCTAACCTCTAGTCATTAATATGACTAGGACCTACAACTTTAAAAAATCATCCCTCCTTGTTGACATCAATAGGAAAAAAGGTAATTTTCATAATATTATGCAAGGATTACATATAATTTGTATTTTTCTCATGTAGGTGAATTTTACCTATCTATAGAATTATTAGTGACAATATATGGTGATCATATAAATAATATAGTCATATGAATATATGTATATATATATATATATGGTTGTACATAATTTTTTGATGAATATTCTTTAGACCCCAAAAATATCACCTAAATTTTTCTTATCTCCAATTATGTTGTTTGGACAAGTGATATTAAGATTCTTACATCTTCTAGATGCAACAATGAGCCCCATTTTCTACCAATATATACTACTTGATAGATATTAGCTAAAAAATATTTAAAAATAGAAAGAGAATTACATGTTTGGAGCTTTGTGTTGGATTTTGTGGTTGTCATTGATGTGAACACTATTAGCATTAATATATTTGAAGTTGTATATGTCTAGGATATTGAGAAAATTGTAAAGAAATGAGTTGCAGGCTGTCAGTGGTTAAGTGAAGTTCAGTATGGTGGTATGTTTTGTACATTGAAGATCAGAGCTTGTGGACTAAAGGGTTTCTTGCTGAGTGTATCTAGTCTATCCATGTTGAGTTTTAGAGATCCGCATGAAGAGTTGACCGAGTTATGAAGATTTTCATTTAGACAGTTTTTATGTTTCTTTAGTTAGTGTTCCTGATTGAATATGAAGCTATTTCAGTTAGTTCAATTGTTGTGGATGCTTCTCTATTGGATCTTAATGTTTGTGGATGCTTCTAGATCTTGCTCTATCTTTTTTGCACGTCTGCATTGATTGTTGTGCTTGTGGTTGGCAATTTTCTCTTGTGTGTTCATATTTTTTATGTTCCTGGCTAACATAGTGTTGAAGCGTGTTGTGGATCTTCGAGGAGAATTTAATTTAGATGTTTGCATGTTGAAGATGGTGATTTAGGTGCTCACTAAGTTATGGGAAACTTTGGTTTATATGCATTTATTATTATGAATGATTTGGGCCGACAGTTATATTCATTTTATTATTTCTTTGTGGCTGACTTGTAGCGGTGAAATTTCTTGTTGTGGATATATATAAGAGCAGTTGTTTGTTCGAATTGAAGTGTGTGAGCATGTGTCTATGTGAAAATAATGTCCTAATGATTTGAAGGCAGAGCAAAGTGTGAAGAAAAGTGAAGAAGAGTACATCAAAGAAGAGTGAAGAGTTGTTCATGCGCTTAACCGAAACTATGATCAGGCATTAGCAGATGCTATTTTATCAGTTCAAATCCTTGTGGATGGATTTAATCCAAATATTTTTGTAAGAAAGTGTGTCTTCCTTTGTAATTGAGCAATGAGCTCTAGGTAGTGCGCTTGAATGAAAGTGCATTCCCCATATTTCATTTTCATTATACTTTTAACAGGGTATAATTTTGTGTACTAACCTCCACCGTGGTTTTTCCCCTAACAGGGTTTCCACGTAAAAAAATATTGGTGTTATGTGTGTTTCTGATGTGTTAATGATCTCTGTTTTCATGTTTAATAATCAAATCTAAGAATAAAGTTAATAAGTTGAATAAGTTTTGAAGTTGTGGGACAACTGATTCACCCCCCCCTCAGTTGTCTGCTCTTGTTTTTCCAACAATTGGTATCAAAGCTAAGTTCCTTGGAAGAAGTTTAACAACTTAAGGTGATCTGGGATGGAAAGCTACAAAAAGGATAGTCTGATATTTGATGGAACAAATTTATCCTTGTGGAAGACTCGAATGGAGTGTCATCTAAGATACATTGGTGAACCCTACTGGAGCATTACAAGTAATAAGTATATTATTCCACTGAATAGTACATATGATGAGTATAATATCCAAGCTAAGGAAGCTTTGTTGAGTGCTTTAACTAATTTTGAGATGAAAAATGTTATGGATCTGAAGACTGCTTATGGGATTTGGAAAAATTTGGAAACCTTGTATAAAGGTGATGATAATGTGAATATTGCTAAGTTGGAAAGCTTGAAAGGAAAATATGAAAGGTTGAGAATGAGAGATGATGAGAATATTAATAATTTTATGCAAAGAGTGAATGAACTTGTGTGTGGTATTAGATGTGTTGGTGGAAAGATAGAAGAATCTAAGATTGTTGCTAAAGTTCTTAGATCCCTGCCTGATTCCTACAAAGTCAAGGCTAGTGCTATTGAAGAGATTTGGGTTGTAACAAACATAACCAGGGATACATTGGTTCGTAAATTGTCTTCTTTTGATTTGAGCGAATTTGGTGATGCCCTTCCTAAAGTTGAATCTGCATTTAAGGCCACTACTTCTAGAAGAAATAGATAGAGATATGAACCAAGTGAGAGTTCATCTAGAAAGACATTCAAGTATGAAGATGAAATCAAACATATTGAAGAAGAAGAAAAAGAGATGGAAGAGCTAGAAGCACTTATTATCAAAAAGGTACCAATAGGAAAAGGTAAGTATGAAGGAAATATTCCTCTTAAATGTTTTTCTTGCAATAAGATAGGTCATTTTGCATCAAGGTGTTTGAAAAGAGCCCCTAAACCAAGACATAACAAGCCTAGATTTCAGAAGAAATGTTACTATGCTATTGATGAAGGTGTAACAGATGAAGAATCTGATAGAGATGATGATGAATGGGTATATATTGTTGTCAGAGAAAATATTCTTGTATCTACTGAATTTGATAGTAATACAAATGTGGAAGAAACCTTGGCTGCTCAAATTGAAGAGAAAGATGAATGGGTAATTGATAGTGGATGTTCACATCATATGAAAGGAGACAAAAGTAAGTTGGTGTGATCCATGGAAAAGGATGCATTTCTCTTCATGATAAGCATAATACTGATGGTGTTCTATATGTGGAAGGCTTGAAGCATAATCTTTTGAGTGTTGGTCAAATGGTTGATAAGGGATATAATCTTTAGTTCAATGATGGAAAGTGCAGAATATTAAGTTCTGAAAATGTAATTGCATCAGGTACAAAGAAAAAAGGTAATATCTTTCACTTGAATTCTGCTAGTAAAAGTTGTTTGATTGCTCAAGTTGATGAAAGTTGGTTATGGCATACAAAATTGTGTCATGCTAACTTTGATAATATTGTCAAGATAAGTTCTACAAAGGTTGTGAGAGATCTACCTAGGCTGGTGAAACCTACTAATGCAATATGCAAGGAATGCCAATTAGGAAAACAAACCAGAATTTCATTTTGGATTAAAAAGCATTGTTCAAATGAATTGGTAGAGCTTGTGCATACTGATTTGTGTGGTCCCTCTAAGGTCAGAAGTCTACAAGGTTACAGGTATTTCATGTTACTCATTGATGATTATTCTAGAATGGTATGGTTTACTTTCTTAAGAGTTAAATTTGAAGCACTGGAAAAGTTCAAGATCTTTGAAGCTATGGTTGAGACAGAGACATAGGTTTGAATATTAAGTGTCTGAGATCATATAGAGGTGGTGAATTCACTTCTGGTTAATTTAATTCTTTTTGTGAAGAACATGGAATAAAGAGACAATTGTCTGCACCACAGACCCCTCAACAAAATGGAGTTGTGGAAAGAAAGAATAGAACAGTTGAAGATGTTGCTAGAACAATGATACTGGAAGGAAATGTCCCTCATATCTATTGGAGAAGCTATGAGTACTGTTGGGTATATACTCAATTGGGTACAAATCAAAGGTGATACTAGTAAGACCTCTTTTGAGCTATGGATTGGTCAATATCCTACTATTAAATACTTCGAGATATTTGGAAGCAAATGTTACATTAAGAGAGATGAAGACATGGGAAAATTTGATGCTAGGAGTGATGAAGGTATCTTTCTAGGTTATTCTACTAAGAGCAAGGCCTACCGGTGTTACAATAAAAGATTGAAGAAAATGGTTGAAACTGGAAATGTTAAGGTTGATGAAGACTTTGGTACACCATCTAGAACCTGCAGATATGAATCTAATGATTAGAATGATAGTAAAAATCAAGGAAAGCAAGATCAAACTACAAATCAAGTGTAAATCAATCTAGAAAATTAGGAGAATGAAGAAGAAGGAGAAACTGGTGGAAACATAGAAGAAACTAAAGTTGAAGAACGACCTAAGAAGACTCTGAGGTATGTAAGATTCAATCATTCAGAAGATCAGATTATGGTGATAAGAACAAAGGTGTCCAAACTAGGAGAAAGATTGCAAAAGAATATTGCTTGATTTCTAAGACTGAGCCTACTAGTGTGAATGAAGCATGTAAATATGAGCATTGGGTTGAATCAATGAAAGAGGAATTGAAACAGATTGAAAAGAATGATACATGGACTCTCATTTCCATGCCTAAGGATAAGAATGCTATTGGAACTAAATGGGTTTCCAGAAAAAAACTAAATGAGCAAGGTGAAGTGATTAGAAACAAAGCAATACTGGTATGCAAAGGATATTCACAAATAGAAGGAATTGATTTTGAAGAGACCTTTTCCCCTGTTGCTAAAATTGAAGCTATAAGATTATTTCTTGCCTATGCTGCTCACAAGGATTACAAATTTTATCAGATAGATGTCAAATCAAATTTTCTAAATGGTGAATTGGAAGAAGTGTATGTTGAGAAACCTGATGGATTCTAGTTGACTGATATGGAAGATATGGTGTGTCGGTTGAAGAAAGCATTGTATGGACTTAAGCAAGCCCCTAGAGCATGGTATGCCAGATTGGACAAGTATTTATTGAAGCTTGGATTTAACAAAGGTAATGCTGATAGTAATTTGTATTTCAAGAATGATGATAAAGATCTGATTGTTGAAGTATATGTTGATGACATTATTTTTGGAGGAGATGATGCTTTGTGCATGAAGTTTTCTAGTGAAATGCAGAATGAATTTGAGATGTCTATGATTGGTGAGATGAATTTTTTTTTGGGATTACAAATTACTCAATTAGAAAAAGGGATATTTATATCTCAGTCCAAGTATGTGAAGGAATTGTTGAAGAAGTTCGATATGGAAGATTCAAAGCCATTTGGTACACCCATGGTGACCAGATGCAAGTTGTCTATAGAAGATGATTCTCTGAAAGAAAATCATACAAGATATAGATCAATGATTGGTGGATTGTTGTACTTAACTCGAACCAGGCCTGATATTATAAATGTTGTATGTATTGTTGCAAGATTTCAAGAAGATCCAAAGGAATCTCATGTGACTGATGTGAAGAGAATTTTCAGATACTTGAAGGGAACTGTTGATCTTGGCCTATGGTATCCTAAAGATGATGATCTTACTTTGAGTGCCTTTACTTATGCTGATTGGGACAGAGATGTAAATGATAGGAAAAGTACTAGTGGTGGAGCATTTTTCTTGGGTAAGAAGCTAATTTCATGGTTAAGCAAGAAGTAGAATGCCATTTCTTTGTCCACTGCTGAGGTCGAATACATTGTTGATGCTAACAATTGTACTCAAGTCCTATGGATGAAACAAATGTTGAAGGATATTAGAGTTGTATATGATGAGCCTATTGCTATATACTATGATAATTCAAGTGCTATTAGCATTTCCAAGAATCTGGTGTTGCATTCAAAGAGAAAGCATATATCTATCAAGTTTCACTTTTTGAGGGAGAAGGTAAGTGAAAAAGAAGTAAGATTGGAATATGTGCCTACTAAGGAGTAGATTACAAACATCTTTATCAAGTCGTTGTCTAAGGATACTTTTGAGTATCTCAGAGGGAAGTTAGGGGTGATTACCTCTCCTAATTAGAACTAAGGATGCAATGCAGTTGCATTAGTTTGTGCATTTCATAGACATATTTTGTTTTAGATTGATGTTGTGGTGGCTGCTACTCAGGCAGAGTAGTTAGATGTTCAGAAATTCAGATATGTGGTTCAAATATTAGAGATTCTTTGTCATTGATGTCAAAGGGGGAGAAGAGTCATGTGAAAAACTAGTGATTATCTAGGGAGAAGAGTTATGTGGGAGAATTCATGAGAAAGAGTTGAGGATAAAATGAGTCAGATCCTAAGGGGGGTTAGTTGGGTTGATGGTGTTTTTCACATCATGTGTTTTCATCAATGCCAAAGGGGGAGATTGTTGGATGTTGCTATTTTGTTGCTGATATGTGGTTTTCATTGATGTCAACACTATTAGCATTAATATATTTGAAGTTTTATATCTCAAGGATATTGAGAAAATTATAAATAAATGAGTTGCAGGTTGTCAGTGGTTAAGTGAAGTTTAGTATGGTGGTATGTTCTATACATTGAAGATCAAAGGTTGTGGACTAAAGGGTTTCTTGTTGAGTGTATCTAGTCTATCCATGTCAAGTTTTAGAGATCCACATGAAGAGTTGATTGAGTTATGAAGATTTTCATTTAGACAGTTTTTTTGTTTCTTCAATTAGTGTTCCTAATTGAAGATGAGGCTATTTCAATTAGTTCAATTTTTGTGGATGCTTCTATATCGTTCTTTATCTTTCTTGCATGTCTGCATTGATCGTTGTGCTCGTGGTTGGCAATTTTCTCTTTTGTGTTCATATTTTTTATGTTCTTGGTAGACATGGCGTTGAAGCATGTTGTGGATATTCGAGGAGAATTTAATTGAGATGTTTGTGTGTTGAAGATGTTGATTTAGGTCCTCACTAAGTTATGGCCAACTTTGGTTGATACACATTGATTATTATGAATGATTTGGGCCGACAGTTATATTCATTTTATTATTTCTTTGTGGTTGACTTGTAGCAGTGAAATTTCTTGTTGTAGATATATATAAGAGTAGTTGTTTGTTCAAATTGAAGTATGTGAGCGTGTGCGTATGTATGAATAATTTCCTAATCATTCGAAGGAAAAGTGGAGTGTGAAGAAAAGTGAAGAAGAGTGAAGAGTTGTTCATGCACTTAACCAAAACTATGATCAGGCATTAGCAAATGTTATTTTATCAGTTCAAATCCCTGTGGATGGCTTTAATTTGAATCCTCTTGTAAGATAGTGTGTCTTCCTTTGTAATTAAGCAGTGAGCTCTAGGCAGTGCGCCTGAATGCAAGTGCATTCCCCATGTTTCATTTTCATTATACTTTTAACAGGGTATAATTTTGTGGACTAACCTCCACCATGGTTTTTCCCCTAATAGGGTTTCCACATAAAAAAATCTTGGTGTTATGTGTGTTTTTGATGTGTTAATGATCTCTATTTTCATGCTTAATAATCAAATCTAAGAATAAAGTTAATAAGTTGAATAAGTTTTGAAGTTGTGGGAAACTAATTCACCGCTCCCTCTCAGTTGTCTACTCTTGTTTTGCCAACATTTTGATACCATGTAGCAATTTTTGATTCAACACCATAATAACCCAAGGATCACTTGCAACCAAAACACCCTTTCATAAAAGAGAGAATAATTTTATTTACTAGGTAGATATCTATGGGCTGCAATATCTAGAACAAAACCAAAAGCAACCTCACAAGAGGATTGGAACCTAATGGATCAGAAAGCTAAGGGTCTGATAAGACTCTATTTGGTTGATTTTGTGCTTTTGAATGTCCATGAGGAGAAGACTGTAGCTAAGCTTTGGAAGAAGCTTGGTGATATTTATTAAGGGAAATCCTTAGTAAATAAGTTATTCCTGAGAAATAAGTTGTATTCTATAAGGATGGAGGAAGGAGGATCCATTACTGATCACCTAAATGCATTTAATATGCTTGTTGCTCAATTGGGTTCTATTGGTGTGAAGATTGATGATGAGGACCATTGCATTTTATTGCTATGTTCTTTGTCAGACTTGTGGGACCACCTATGATGGATATTGGAAGTAGAACAACCAATTTAAAGATGGAAAATGTGGTTGCTTCGTTGTTATTTGAAGAGATGTAAAGGAAATCTTCTGAGATGGCCAAGGAGGCCCTATCTATTAGTGGTAGATCGAAGGAGAAAGGAAAGAAAAAGGACAAGAGGTATAAGACAAAATATCTAGGGAGATTTAAGTCTCCTAGTAAAAATTCTAAGGCTAAATACTGGAATTGTGGTAAATCTGGTCATTTTTCAGAAATATTGTAACGAGGATAAAAAGTAGAAAAATGATAAATCCTCTAATTTCGAATCCTCATATGAAGATGCAAATACATTTTTAGTAGCCTTAACAATGCATGCATCAAAATATGTGTGGTTGATTGACTTAGGTGCCTCTTTTCACATGACCTTCATAGAGTTTGGTTCTCAAAGTATGAAGAGTGTGATGGTGGGAAGGTGTACCTAGGTAATAACTATCACCTAAATATTTTTGGTCATAGAAGAGTTAGGATTTGATTCCCTGATGGTAGAGTGAAAGGGATTGATGGTGTACTGCATATCCATGGTTTGGACGAAATATACTTTTAGTGAGCAAGTCGAGTGATGTGGGAGTGTAGGTTGTTTTCTCAAGTGGTGGATGCAAGATGACCAGAGGTTCTATGGTGCTTGCTAAGGGTGTTCGGATTGACACCTTGTCTAAGCTAGATGCATGAACAATTCAGTGCAATAGTACTTTTGTGAAGTCCAAGAAAAGGGCTTTGGATTCTTCATCCTAACCATTAGATCAAGTAGAGAAGAAGACTGTGGTGTCTACATCTGATGGTCATGCTTTTTAGGTACCTAAGGGTGCCAATGCTTTGGAGATGAAGCTCCCAACCAAGAAACTAATGTTGTGGTACCAAAGGCTTGGTCATATTGGTGAGAAGGGTCTTAGAGCCCTGAAAAATAAGATCCTTGTTGAAGGCCTTGATGACTGTAATCTTGAGTTTGATTTTTGTGAACATTATATATATGGAAGACAACACTATGTTACATTTTATTCTAGTTCTCATAAATCTTCCAAGGTTTTGGATTATGTGCATTCTGATGTGTCTGGTCCTATTAATGTTCCTTTGTTGTCTAGATTTATATATTTTATCTCATTCATAAATGACTATTCTAGAAGGACATTTGTGTACTTCCTCAGAAGCAAATATAAAGTTTTTAGTCAATTTAAGGAATTCAAATCCTTGGTTGAAAACTAGATTGGTAGGAAAATCAAGTGCTCGAGGATAGATAACAGTGGTGAGTTTTGTTCTGTAGAATTTGACAAGTTCTATAAGGACCATTGGATTGAAAGACACACAACTCCATACACCTTACAAAAAAATGGAGGTGTGGAGAGGATGAAAAAAATGCGATGGAGAGGGGTAGGAGTATGTTGAGTGCTATTGGCCTTGAAAAAAAGTTATAGGCTCAAGCTGTAGCCACTTGTATAGGAGTGAATTTGCACCCCTTATGAAAATTCCCCCTTTTCCTTTTTCCACCTTAGAAAAGCAAGTTTGAAGGCTTAATTACACATAAGCCCGCTACTCTCATCCCACTTGGGGCCTATTTTTTGCATCGGTGGGGGAATTTCTATTAGAGTTTCCTATGTGGTGCATAGATGTCCGCGTGACCTACTTACGTCCCTGGCAGATTCCTGTGGTTGAACCTGTAGAGGTGTTATACTTCTCATTGGGAGTCAAGTTGTAACACCCTCTTCAACCGACTGACTCTAATATGGCCATTTTCTTCATCTCCTCTTCAAATTCTCTCCTTCAACAAGCATTTCATCCTCTAAGCATTTAGTTCAGGCTCTTCACTCATTTCTTACACTTCCAAGCATTCTAGCAGCACCCTTACACTCCATTGCAGCAACAAATTCACTCCATCACTTCGATAGAGCAAGTTTGTGACAACACCATTGTAGCAAAGGATCGAGTACTCTCATTTTCTCCCCCAAGCAGCCTTGAGTGCTCTTGGTGGAGGTGGTAAGATCCCCTTTTCTCTCCTCTATCACTTGGTTGATTAAACACACTTATTGTTTTGTAGTGTTCTTGGTGTTCTTCATTATATTACTTTCTTTATCATACTCGCTCTCTTGGCTATCCATGGATGTGGAAACACCTAAATGGGGGTTTGACTAAGGTATGCCCCTATATAGCCACCCAACATTTTTCTCTCTATCTTGTGTGTAGGTGGACATGCTTTTGAGGAGCTAGCTGGAAAACGAGTTTCTTTGTGAGATCCTTCTTGCCACCTTAACTCTTGTATTTTTGCTTTAGCATATTAGAGAGTATTTTGTTTACTTAGTCGCATTATTTTGGCCCTTTAGTAATAGCTAGCTTGGTCATTAGCTTTTTTTCTTAGGTTTGACCTTGTCTCTATAGTTGTCTAGTCGTGTCGATGCTAGTGCACTTGAGAAATGCCAGTGCATCGCGCTGTCATCCCAGGATAATGCTTTCATCCTTAGGCAGAGAGATTCATGAGGCATAGTGTTGAACCTAAAAACCAGCTCACCAAGCCCCATTCTACATTTTGGGTCTGTAGAGTGACTAAAGGACCTTATAGTCCTCATCATTCTCATCCCACATATCTTAACACCTTGCTAAGCTGAGGTAAGTTAGGGCAGCCTTCCGCATCTTGGCCTTCTGTGACCTAGGGCCTTGTACGTGGTCATCCCCCTCTCTTACATTTTTGGTGAACCCGACATGAACCATTTTGGTTTTGTTTTGCAATACTGATAGTTCATTTCCTTGTACTCTAAGAGTGTTGTGAGGCTGTTGCCTTACAACCCAACATGCAACCCCTAGTTGGCGTGGTTGGAAGGTTCTGAAGGTGCTGTGTAACAAAACCTTAATTGGGTCACCGCTTTATCCTTTGACCTTTAGGGACTCTGTGAAAGTATTTTCTAGTTTGCATAATGGCCTCCTTTCTACATCAACCTATCCCCTCTGTATAGCCTATGGACAGTGGTACTAGTATAACCTTCACTTCATAGGACTTGCTGATGGTTTTAACAAGGAATCATCTCCTCTTTATATCCCAATGCAGATCAATAGAAACATCATAGTGGGTGTTCTCATTGATCCGACACCACAAGTAAACATAATAACTGAGGATATTATACCGATCAACTTCTTACATAAAGATGGGTAAAATGCACCTGTGAGTACCATCCACACACATGACAGGCTTTATGTGCCCCCTTTAGGTAGTATTGTCCTGTTGGTCCTCGTGGGACCTAAATCTATGAACCTCTTGTTTGAAATTATCCCTGGGTCTAAGCTCTTTAGGGTGAAATTGGGTATCCCTTGGTTGGTGGTGATGAATGTGGTACCCTCGGTCATGCATAAATGTTTAAAATTTATCCACGGGGGTTCCAAATCCATGACACTAGATATAGACCACCAGTTGCTCATGGTAGCTACTCCTTGGAATACTCTTGGCTTGTACCCGTTGGTCCTCTTCCACCTAGGACGTACCTCCTATACTGAACATATCAAAATTATAAGAAAGGATGCCTGAGGCCAAAAGTGAGGTACACTCCCTTGCCTTATATTGTTTCACATAGGGCTTGCTTAAAGGTTGACAGTGATGCCACTAAGGCATGAAGGAGGGAAGAAGAGAACCAGTTTCACGATCCTCCTTCCTCTTTTGTTGGTCAGCTTGACACTTCTTCTCATTTTTCTTTGGTACCATCAGATTCTACTCCTTGTTTGTAGGAGAATCCTATGATGCCTGCTTGGTGAAAGCCTAAGTGTCCTGCATTCAAACTTCCTGTTCTGCCGAAGGAGCTTAGACCTGTTCAGTGTAACAGGACAAAGGTCTCCCATGGAGAGTCCTCTTTGTATCAACCTCCATGGCCTCCTACTACTCCTACTCCTAAAGTAGTGAATGGGAAGAGGCCCACTATCGAGGCTCTTGAGCTGACTCCCCATGCTGCTCCTCAACTTGTTCCTCCTACTCTCATTCAAGAATTCGTTCCTCCACTGGAAATGGCTATAGTGTATGTTCCCATGGTTGAGTAGGAGCCTTTTGTTCCTTCGTAGCCTTCAGCCTCTAGCTCAAAGAATTGTAGAAACCTCCTTATGCACAAACACAAGTGTCGATGAATGGTTCTCTTGACTAAGAGGGTCACCTCGCAAAGGAAGGAGGAAGAGATGAACAACCCTGCTTTAGGGCCTCCTGTAGCGTCTTCCTCTCCCCTTCCTTCTACTTCTCTTTAGTCTAGTTTCACATCACTTTCAGCTTTTGTTGCGAGTATGAATGTGCCTAACCCCAAGGGGGTACAGGTGTTCATCGCTCCTTCGATGGAGTTGCCTTTGCTGATATCTGTTTTGGATATCCAACCTTCCTCAAAACCTGTGGATCTGATTAATACCTCAGTTGTGTCCGCTGCGGTTCTTTCCTCCTCTTCCTTTGTTTCTTTAGCCTCGTCTGTGGGGAGTTCATCTCCTCCAATGAAGGAAAAGATGGAGTGTGGTCCTCCTAGTAGCAAAGGATGTAAGAGGAGCCCACTTTCTCCGCAAGGTGGCCTCACATTGACCTATTTTGTCTTGGTGATGGAACTAGTTCTGACTTCTCTTGAGTATGTCACCACTTCTGAGTCATTTGATGAGCCTAGCAGTGAATCTCAAGCATAGCCTGCGCCATCCACTGAAGTTAGACATGACGCTCCTGCGGGGTGCATGTTTAACTTTGTGTATGAAGTCTCAGCCTTGTCAACGATCTTCACGGAGTCACTGACCTTAGCTCCACAAGAACTCAGTGAAGAAGACCTTGTAGGACCTTCTTCCTTGGCCCTTGTTATGGGAGGGTCAGATGCTCCTCCTCTTAACATCCCACCATTGCAGGCTCATCCTCCTTCCCCCTATAATGACCTAGAGTGGGAGGCGGATGACCTATTGGTTGATCAATGTTAGGAGGATGCCTCTTCTTGATATTTTGTGTGTGTGTTTGTTTTATGATGTGTTCCCCGGTGATTGTGTTATGTGTGTCTAGATGACCCTCATCACCCTTGTTGGTGCATGGATATAGGCGTGGTTTTTTTTTTCATAAACCTTCTTCTATTTGTATCATCATTCTTCCATGTTTGTGCTTATTTTTCAATAAATTGGGGACAATGCAAAGTGTTGGGGGAATTTAGGCTTCCCTTCCATGTTGATCCAATTTTTTATTTTTACTTTATTTTCCATGCATTCTTCTTGATCTGGTTGGGGATTGATGATCTTTCACTCTACACCGTGGTTACCTATTATTTATATGAGCAAGGATAGATCTGACCCCGCTAAACCAAATCCCCTTGTGTCCTTTTTTTCTGTTATTTTCTCTCTTTTTCTTTCTCTTTATCTTTCTTTCTTCTTTGCTTCAGTTGTCCCTCTCATGTGTGACAATGCTTCTCTTCAATATTTCAATTTTAAAAAAAAGTATTTATTGCCAACAAATATTTTCTCGAAGGTATTCACAAACCTTTCTTTAGAATTGCATTCTCAACTTGGAACCCTAATGGAACTTGTTTCCTTCATCATGGGTTCATAAAGAAAGGACTTGGAAACCTTCCTCTGGAGTAGGAAAAACTTTGACCTTCCCCTCGCATGGGGGCATATTCTTCCTTTCAAATTCCTTGATGAAGCGAACATCTTTCAAAAGGATCCCTTGATGATGGATCAATTCGAGAAAAATAACATCTAATTTTGAACTACACGTCCCTTGACTAGAGCCCCTCTTCACATTGGGTCCCCAAGGACCCCTTCAATTTTTTTCCAAATTATCGATGGTCTGCGTGACTATCTGCTTACTTGCCTACATGGCCGCTTCCTAACTCTATGAAGTCTGCTTTCCTAGGTTTCCTCCATGTGAGAGATCTTGGGGGATACCTCCCTATAGGATTGAGAGCCTATAGGTTGCTTCCTTTGAGCTTCCTCTATGCAAGAGATCTTGGGGGTGGATCCCCTACAGGTTTGTGAGCCTATAGGGTTCTTACTTGGGTTTCCTCCATGCGAGAGATCTTGAGGGTTACCTTCTCTATAGGTTTGCGGGTCTGTAGGGCACTTCCTTTGGTATTCTTCATGCGAGAGATCTTGGAGAATACCTTCCCTGTAGGTCTACGGGTCTATAGGGTGCTTTCCTCGCTTCTTCCACGTGAGAGATCTTGGGGGACGCTTCCCAAGTATCCTCCATGTGAGAGTTCTTGGGGGATGATGAGTCTAGTTTATGGTCTAATTTTGGGTAGGATTTATGATTTATTTGTTGAAGTAGTCATGGACCTCAATATTAAGTGTTGATATTTTTATGATATTTCCTAAAGACTATAGACATTGGGCCTAATCCTATTTTTGCGAATATTTAATGGCATTGGGATGTTATATGGACTATCTATATTAATTCTGCATGTGGTTAATGAATGTTCTTTAAGGTGTTTATAGATATGCAATTATTGTGCATACTAACATTACCATGCAGATATAATTTGAGGATACTAAATTTAAGAAAGACACCGCCAATTAGGGCATACACCATAACATCTAGCGGGGGAATCATTCAAAGGTCAAAGGAGGTCAACAACAGGAGATTCCCCATGAAAATTGAATGTAACCGCCTTGTGATGGTCTTTATTGATATTGAGCGAATATAGGCGTTACTGCTATGCTGAATTTGTGGGCACATCTGACTAGATTCCATGCATGCATAACCACCTCTCCACTTTCTCTACTTTCCCTAAATGACGTCCTCCTAGTTCATGGAGTTGACTGCCTTGCTTAGTTGATAGTATAAATAAGGATCATATGCTCCTTCTCAGGAGGTTACACAGTCTTATATTGTACTTGCATTCTTAGTTTCTAGTGATACAGTTACACTGCTTTATTGTACTCATGTTTCCTGATGAATAAAATGAAGTTCTAAGTTTGAGCATCTGATTTTTCATTAGTAGTAGAGGATACTCATCCAAGGGGGCCCACTTGGTGAGAAATCTATCCTTTAACTTAGTTTAGCCTAGTTATTACTTTCTATTCAATAATTAGTTAAGATTCTGGCGCTGACTATTCCTGCAACCACTAGAACTCCATTATGTGACTGTTCCTGCAACCAAAGCAGATAGAGTAGTATTTTGTTTATTGTTCATATTTTTATTTCTATCACAAGGGGACACAAAAGCTCCAATGGGGTAGGTGAATTTCAAGAAAGAGGATATATTTAAGACGACAACAAACATAACATTGGCAGATCTTGCTGACATTGTAGAACAAGTCAAAAATCAAGAGTATGATGAAAATTAGGATTTCCTACAGCAAGAGATCCTCTAGGATGAGCAAGAATAGGAACAAGAGGCCCTACAACCCGAATTGGGAAAACAATCAACACCACTACAACTGAAGTTGACTGGACAACTTGAATCCTTGCAGCTAGTACCTTATGAAGAGCAAGAATCACCAAAAATATTGGTAGGAATACATAACCCCCTTGATTTTTCAATGCACACGGTAGCTATGCATTTATGGAAAGAGATGCAAAGAAGAGAAGAGGAATGGGAAGAAGAGAAACGTAGGTTGAAGAAGGAAATTCAAAAGAAAGATGAGGAGATTGAAGACAAGGATGCAAAAATTGCTACCTTAAAGAAGAAGGTGGATGATATGGTAGCTTTGGTACCACAGATTTTAGAGTGTAGGACCCCTCCAAGGGTCTATGCTCTATATTTGAAGGAGAAATATCTTTCTTTTAGGCTAGAAAGAATTGTATTAGGTTTGAATCCTTCCATTGAGAGCCCTACTAAATTTTTCAATGCTTATTGGATTGCTTCCCTTGAAATGAAGAATTTGCTGTGTGAGTTTTATTTGCATAATTATGCTATGACTCAAGACCACAATTGGAATCTATTGTTGTATGTTGGGGATGTCAAATTAAGAGAATTTATGTCCTAGGTGCAAAATGAGATTAGTTGGGGACAACAATATGGGGCTTATAAGCAAATGGAATCCAACATCCCTCTATCCATTAGGGTTGAATCAAGGAATCCAAGGGACATTTTTAGGGAATGGCACAAAATGCTTTTTAGACCTTGTTATGGTAATAGGATTATGCCTTGGATAGAAGTAGTCTATAGTGAATATGAGGTAGAGGCAAAAGAAAAAGAGGAGACTGTGAAGAGATACCTCTCACAAAGATGAAACAACCTAACTGATGAGCTAAAGCAGGTTGAGCCTCATTCCATCCAGAACTATGTTTTAGCTCTTAAAAGAATTGACAAATATATTCACATTGGAAGGACAAAAGGGTGATTTTGGCTTCTCCTGACTTTTCAGCCACCCATCCTAATGTGGCCCATACCAAACTTCAGGTTTTACCACTATGATATTGCTGCAAAGAGACAAATATGAAGCTGATTGGATAGATTGGGAGGATTCTATTGGGACTCTGATTCACACACAACAAACACTGATGTAGGACAGTTGTCAGTTGTAAATTTTAGAGAATTAACCAAACAGAAGAACAACCCTTCCCCTATTGGAGGACCAACAAAACCTTAGGTTGGGGGGAGTGATGAGTCTAGTTTATGGTCTAATTTTGGGTAGGATTTATGATTTATTTGTTGAATTAGTCATGGACCTCGATGTTAAGTGTTGATATTTTTATGATATTTCCTCAAGAATATAGACATTGGGCCTAATCCTATTTCTTCAAATCTTAAATGACATTGACATGTTATATGGACTATCTATTTTAATTATGCATGTGTTTAATGAATGTTCTTTAAGGTGGTTACAAATATGCAATTATTGTGTGTACAAACATTTCCATGCAGATATAATTTGAGGATACTAAATTGAGAAAGACATCGCCAACTGGGGCATGGACCATAATGTCCAGCGAGGGAATCATTCAAAGGTCAAAGGAGGTCAACAGTAGGAGATTCCCCATGCAAATCGAATGTAACTGCCTTGTGATGGTCTTTATTGATGTTGAGTGAATAAAGGAATTACTGTTGTGTTGAATCTGCAGGCACATTTGACTAAATTCCATGGGTGTGTAACCACCTCTCCACTTTCTCTGCTTTTGCTAAATGGCATCCTCCCAGTTCATGGAGTTGACCACCTTGCTTAGTTGATAGTATAAATAAGGATCAGATGCTCCTTCTCAGGAGGTTACACGATCTGATATTGTACTTGCATTCTTAGTTCTTAGTGATATAGTTACACTGCTCTATTGTACTCATGTTTCTTGATGAATAAAATGAAGTTCTAAGTTTGACCATCTGATTTTTCATTAGTAGTAGAGGATACTCATCCAACGGGGACCACTTGGTGAGAAATTTGTCCTTTAACTCAGCTTAGCCTAGTTATTACTTTTTGTTCAGTAATTAGTTAAGAGTTTGGCACTGATTGTTCCTGTAGCCACTAGAATTCTATTTAGTGACTGTTCCTACAACTAAGGCAGATAGAGTAGTTTTTTGTATATTGTTCAGATTTTCATTTCTGTCATGCATTTTAGCTTAGTGTAGTTGTTGGTTGATGTTCAACATTTATGTTATTCCTTTCCAAGTAGTTTACTTTTAACATTGTGTCTTTCTTAGCTGTAGAATGAAAGTGGCTACTTTGAGTTCCTAGTGCACATACTGTGCTGACCCATTTTAAGTTCACATCCCTAGGTTGAAAAGTTAAATTCACCTTCATGATGATTGAAATAACTATTCAGGTTAGATTTACAATCTCTGAATCATGGCTATAAAGGTCTAGTTGTTAGATCAATGTAGGAGGCCAATAGGGGACACCTTCCTTGTAGGGTTATGGGCCTGTAAGGTGCTCATTTCATGGGGATTCCTTCATGCAAGAGATCTTGGAGGTTTCCTCCTTGTAGGTCTGTAGGCCTGTAAGAAACTTTCTTTCTTCAACTTCATAGTTCCAAGAAGCTATGGAGTCCTTTGCTTGCCCTGCACCATCAAGTTTGTCAAATCATGGTCTGCTTCCTCAACGGTTTAGGTATACATTTCTAACCTTAATCATTCCTTGAACTACTTTATTGAGCACTCATCAGTAATCGTGCTCACTAACACGGGGGAAAAATGTATAGGAGTGAATTTGCACCCCTTATGAAAATTCCCCTTTTACCATTTTCCACCTTAGAGCACCAAGTTTAGAGGCTTAATTACACATAAGCCCGCTGCTTTGATCCCACTTGGTACCTGTTTTGTGCATCGGTGGGGGAATTTATGTCGGGGACACTTGCGCGGTGCATAGACATCCACATGGAATGCTTCTGTCCCTAGTAGATTCCCGTGACTGAACCTGCAGAGCCATTACACTTCGCATTGGGAGTCAAGTTGTAACACCCTCTTCAGCCGACCAACCCGAATATGATCATTTTCTTCATCTCCTCTTCAAATTCTCTCCTTCAACAAGCATTTCATCCTCTAAGCATTCAGTTGAACTTATTTCAAGCATTTAGTTCAGTCTCTTCACTCTTTTCTTACACTTCCAACCATTCTAGTAGCACCCTTGCACTCTGTTACAGCAACAACTTCACTCCATCACTTTGATAGAGCAATTTTGGGACAACACCATTGTAGTAGAGGCTCAAGTACTCTCATTTTCTCCCCCAAGCAGCCTTGAGTGCTCTTGGTGGAGGTGGTAAGCTTCCATTTTCTCTCCTCTATCACTTGGTTGAGTAAGCACACTTACTATTTTGTAGTGTTCTTCATTATAGTACTTTATTTATCATACTCACTCTCTTGGCTGTCCATGGAGGTGGAAATACCTAAATAGGGGTCTAACTAAGGTAGGCCCCTATAAAACCACCCAACATTTTTCTCTCTTTCTTGTGTGTAGGTGGACGTTCTTTTGAGGAGCTAGCTGGCGAACTAGTTTCTTTGTGAGATCCTTCTTGCCACCTTAACTCTTGCATTTTTGCTTTATCATATTAGAGAGTATTTTGTTTACTTAGTCACATTATTTTTTTCCCTTTAGTAATAGTTATCTGGGTCACTAGCTTGTTTTCTTAGGTTTGACCTTGTCTATGTAGTTGTTTGGTCGTGCAGACGCCAACACACTTGAGAGATGCTAACGCACCACACTTTCATCCTTGGGCAGAGAGCTTCCTGAGGGATAGTGTTGAACTTAAAAATTGGCTCGCCTAGCCCCATTCTGCATTTCAGGTCTATAAAGTGACTAAAGGACCTTATAGTCCTCATCATTCTTGTCCTGCATATCCTAACACCCTGCTAAGTTGAGGTAAGTTGGGGCAGCCTTCCGCATCTTGGACTTCCATGACCTGGCGCTTTGCACATGGTGGTCCCCCTCTCTTACACCACTGCATGTTATCTGATCAATAGATCTGCTACTTCGACTATTGTTGAAAAGACACTCATTGAGGTGTGGTCTGGCAAGAAGCCCTTGATGGGACATATTAGAGTCTTTGGTTGTGAGGCATATGCTCATGTGCCAAGTGTGAAAAGATAAAAGTTGGAGAATAAGGAAGTGAAGTGTATCTTCATCAGCTATGGTGTCAGTGTGAAATGGTACAAGCTTTGGGATCTAGTTGCAGAGAAGGTGCTCTATATAGCAAAAGTATGATCTTCCATAAGCTGAAACCTTCCACAATTTATATACAATCAAATAAGGAAGAGATGAAGAATGATGTAGTTCATATTTTACCTACTCCTAAGAGGATGAAATACACACTCCTAGTGGGGGTATGTGCAGGATCATCATGGAAAAAACAAGCCCTTAAGTGGCAAAAAATTAAAAAAAATCAGAGTTAGGCAACTTGACGTAAAAATTTGAATAAGTTATCTATATTATTTCAAAAATATGTAAGAATAGAATCTATAGCAAATTGAATATAGTTTCTAAACTACTAGGTTTATTTAAAAAAGAAAAATTCTATTTGGTGAAAATTTGAAATTTCAATGTAGTAGTACTTAAATTTTAGGAAAAAATAAGTAGGTGTCTGTCTGACCACCCTAACCACAATAAAATGATAATATTTTTATAAGATTTTAGATATAAGTAGAGGACTCATGTCCAGATGTGATGCATATTTTTGTAATAATTTTTTTCCAAGTAAATAATTAATTATGAATTTTTTATTACAACTTTTAAAAAATATAAAAACTCATATATCTGACCACCTTGACTTGGTATTCATGAAATTTAATGATTTTTTTTAATTCTATAGTATGCGAAGCATAGAATGTGACACATGTTTCGGATTCAAAAAATGTGATACCATTTGAAAGCTATAAATGTTTTTCAATCAACCTATCAATCAGGACTTTAGTTGTAATTCAAATAGAAAATGAATAATAATTATTTATTAAATTCAAAGTAAGGCATAATTTATAGTGGTGAAAAGTTGAGAATCTCCTTTAAAAACCCTTTTCATTTCATCAATTTTGGGTAAAATAAAATCGTTAGCCACATACCCATCGTATTGCCACTTTTTGGCCCATCATGATCCTACACATACCCATGGACTTGACGGTGAGGAGAGCTCTAGTAGCTTTGATAGCTTCAAAGAAGAGAAAGAACCCCAACCTTAGCAATTGAGGAGGTTTACATGAGAAAGGCAGTAATCAGATAGGCTTGGGTATTCTATGTTGGTTTCTAGTTGCATATTTTCTTTGATTACTAAAACTAATGAGCCTAGGATTGTTAGAGAGGCTATGTGTATGCATGATGCAAATTCCTAGATGGAAACCATGAATGAAGAGATGGTTGCATTGAAAAATAATGCTACATAAAGATTTGGTAGCTTTGCTTGATGTATGGAAACTTTTTGGATGCAAATGGATGTTCAAGAAGAAAATGGGTCCTGATGGTAGTGTTGATAAGCATAAGGAAAGGTTGGTTAAGAAGGGATATTCATAGGTGGGGAGAATAGATTATGGGGAGACTTCTGTCCTATAGCTAAGATGACATCCATTTGATTTTTGTTATCACTTGCAGTAGCTTATGACTTGGAAGTCAAGAAAATGGATGTGAAGACAAATTTCCTTCATGGTGACTTGGAGGAGGAAATTTATACGTCACATCTAGGGAATTTTGTTGTGAAAGGAAAAGAGAATTTGGTGTGCAAGTTGAGAAAATCTTTGTGTGGCTTGAAACAATCTCCTAGGATGTGGTACTAGAAGTTTGACACTTGTGTGTTGTCCTTGGGATTTCTGAGATCCAAATATAACCATTGTGTCTATTTCAAGCTTGATAATGCTTGCATTCTCATTATTGTCTTGTATGTGAATGATATGCTGCTAATTGGGAATGGAAAAAAGTATTATTTTAGATTTGAAGTCTTAGTTGTCATAATAGTTCAAGATGAAAGATTTGGGTGCCAAGGTATATTTTGGGGATTGAGATCAGAAGAGATATAGTGAATAGAAAGCTTTGGAGATCCAAAGCAAGTATCTGAACTCTGTGTTGGAGAGATTGAACATGACTACTTGCAGATAGATGGTTGTTCTAGTTGTATAGGGGACAAATTTTTCTATGGAGGATTGTACAAAATATCCTATTGAGATGGAGCACATGACCAAAGTTCCTTATGCAAGTTTTTTTTTGTAACTTGATGTATGCTATAGTCTGTACGAGGCTAGCCATTTCCCAAGAAGTGGGAGTCCTTAGTTGGTTTATGGATAATCTTGGACAGGTGCAATAAGATACAATAAAAAGAGTGTTTAGGTACTTGTGAGGTACTTCCAAGTATGCCCTATGTTTTCATGGTTATCCTACTAGACCTCAACATGCTTGTAAGGTCTTCAACAAGTTGGAGAATGTTGGGATTAAGGTGTCTCAACCTTAGTGAATCCCATGATTAATTAATTAATTATTTTTCCCTAAGTTGGTGATTTTATTTACTAAATGTAAAAAAATATGTTTCCAAATTGTTGTCACTTTGTGGGACCCAATGGGGAGTCAAAATCCTACATGCAAGGTGCAAAGAGTAAGAATGTGACACTTATCACATGTGCACTCATTTGGGAAGAAGAAAACATTAAAGCATCTTAAATGTGTGCCATGTTGACACGTGGCAATCCATTTTGGAAGCAATACTTTGGTGGGGTCCACTTTTGAGAATTTATCTCTCTTCAAAAAAGTGAAAGCAAAGGAAGGTGGAACTTGTCATCTAGGTGCTCGATTGAGCATTGAGTATTGTGAAAACCTCAAGGATGAGCATCATGATGCCATGTGGCATGCGTTTGACTTGTTGATTGAAGCTTGAAAGGGAATGTTACTAAACAAAGACTAAATTGTCACTGGGTGTGACTAGGAGTCAAGGATGAGTTCCAATTTGGTAGTGGATTTTATTTTCTCTATGGAACACCTACCATATGAGGCTACTTTATTTTTGGAGTTGCAAGCCTTGCAATTGTTTGCATGTAGATGCATGTTGTGGTGGTTGCTAATCGGGTCACTTGGGACTTGTGCATGTTGTCAGCTTTAGTTTGAATGCATGTAGTGATTATGGGATTGACAGATGACAAAATTGGACACCCATGTATGAGAATAATATATATTGATTCCTTAGAGCATTTGTTTATAATGTGAGATTGCAATATATGTATAGTACCGTTATGCTTCTTGATTCACTCTAGAATTTTGTATCACAATGAATCGACCCCTATAATAGCATAGACTCTAAGAGTTGTATTGTAATATATTTTTACTATAATACAATTGATCTATGCTTTGGTGTGAGTTTTTTCTCAAAAGGGTTTTCCCACATAAATTTTTGTTTCTTGTGGTTTTATTCTTAAATCTTAAAATAACTTTAAATGAACGTGCAATCTCAAATGAAATTATTAAAGTTAAAGGATTTGAAACAAATTTTTGCAACCCTCTCTTGATTGATTTGCATTAGGAATTTTTTTTCACACTCTGCTTTCCTTTCAATATATATATACATGCATACATATATGTGTGTATGTATATATATGTATATATAAAGACAGATAGACAAACACACACACACACATATGTGTACATATATACATGTATATATATACATATATACATACATACATACATACATATATATATATATATACATGTGTATGCACACTAACAATTAGAACCATGAATGTGGTAACTCGTGATTGTGACATGTTCAACCAACAACTTATGCAACCATTCTATTTGTTTAACAACTAGAATATGCATTTTTTGCTACACCCACCCCACATCTTATAGGGGAATTTCCAAACAATTAGATATATCTTTGACACCACCCACTATATATGTTGAAACCAACACTCATATTATCATCCTTGATTCTAACACATATAACAATGATCTAAATATAATGCAATCCAATATGACCCAACTTGAATTTAAATTCATTGACCACAACCACCTTCAACTGAATTCATAACACAAGAAAAGAGTTGATAAAATAAATGATTTCTCAATCGACAATATACAAGAAATAATAAAGATGACTACAAAATAAAATATGATGCAATATAAAATTACTAATTACCAACCAATATCTTCACCTTTACCAAATAACCTTGCTTTAAAACCATATGTTAATGGTTATTATTTTACTCACAGACAAAAACTAGGTTTCTATAAAAAATCATTTATGATAAAATCAAATGAGATGTCATTATTTTTTAACTAAATAAGAAAGCATGCCTTTATCAAAAAAAAAAAAAATCTTATATCAAAGTTTGATGAAAATGGTCAACCATAAATAAATATATATTTTGAATCCATTGTAAAAATGGATACACAAGAAAATAATTCCTTTAAATATAAGGGCTTCAATAAATCATGTGATTTTTTGTTTAGTTAACCCATAGTGAGAAATGATTAATAATATTCAATAAAAATTTAAATTTAAAAGTTTGAGTTTGAAAGGGTCAATTTTGTGATTGCAAGGTTCAACTTGTGATTGTAGAGATGACTCCAAACATAAAAAGGGCCCAATCAAGGTGGGTGGCACATACATAGAAATATGTGCATGTATAAGTGTAATAAATGTATATATAGGAAGATTGTATTGTGATATGTGTGCATTCATATGAGGTAGGTGATCTAATTATATAGGAATGTATGTAATAGGAATAGGTGGCATAAGAAGGGATTATAATTTTTACAAAATTACATTATTTTTCAATAAGTCAATGGATCAAGGCATTGTCCTTAAATTAGGCATAAAAATGAATTAGAAGTGGCATGGGTATGTAAATTTCATCATTACAATATTGATAAACTAATATATATTATTTTTATAGATTTGATATGAATCTCAATAATTGAATGGTACCATATTGAATCCACTTTTATTTTAATTTTCTTCTACAATAGTAATTATTAACCTATAATTCTTATAACATCCATTTTTTTTTTCTTCCCAAGTGTGCGAGATTGAATTTATTGGTGTGTGAACATCATTGAATACATATTGAGTGTTGTATATTCATATGCCTACCATGCTTGACCAATGGCTAGTCATGAGAGGACTTAGAGGATTCCATGAGTAAACTTATCCTACATTGACTTTGATTACAAAGTTTGAAATAATAAGTTCTTAATTTTCCTTTCTATGTTCATATCTTGTTTTTTTTTTGCACTCCTTCTAGTACATCATTCCTATTAAAACATCTCTTAGAGGATCCCGTTAGTAAACTTATCCTACATTGACTTTGATTACAAAGTTTGAAATAATAAGTTCTTAATTTTCCTTTCTATGTTCATATCTTGGTTTTTCTGCACTCCTTCTAGTAGATCATTCCTATTAAAACATCTCTTATTTTTTCCAAATTCCTTAGGTAGGTATATTTTATATGGCATTTTTAAACACTTATTTTTTTATGCCCCTCATGTGTTTAATTGGGCATTTTATTTCCATCGCTATCTAACCTAGCACCACATGATTTTTTCAATAAATTCTGATAAGAGATTATGAATATTATATTTATTAAAATATTTTATAGTATAATGATTTCACATTAATACTTAATGGAAGATATAATTGAAAAATATTAACAATGGCTATTTGATATGAATATAGTCATTGTTGAACTCTTTAACATGTTTGGACCAAAAAAAAAAAATTATACTTGTATATAAGCCACAAGAAAAATAAAATTAACTTATTCACCCATCTCATATCTAACCATCATAACTAAATATTTGATATTCAATGTTGTTATGTTGCAATACTTTAAATAAGGTACTATTAAAATGTAAAAAGAATAAAAAGGTAAATAACTAATTCGATATATACTTGACCCCCTAGATATAGGTACATGCCTAGGATTTATTTCCTATTTACTCTATTCACTATCCTACAATATGTACATAACTTAAATCATTTTTTAATAAAATTTGTATCTCTCTTATGGTGGACAATAAATAATTTTTGAATCAAACTTATGTCTCTTTTATAGTGTACAAACTTCATTATTTATTTATTTTTGTTGGAGGGTTTGAAACTTTTTTGTAACTTGATATGGAAGCACAAGTTTAATCCCAACTCATTCCTTATTTATTGCACCTCTAGAGGAGTTGAACATTAATGGATGTCATAATCAAGGATTATACAATCACCTTTGCCAAAAAATTTCAACCAATTGAGCTACACCCATTTCATAACACCACCACCATTTCACCCACTTAGAACTAAACAAATGTGTATGCAATCCCTACATAAATAACATAATCAATTCCAAGCTAATTAAATACTCCATTATAAACTAACCTAAAAACAAAATTAATATAATTAACTTCTCTATACTAAAACCTAAGAAAAATCTATATATTTCTTTTAATATTAAATTCTCCCTTATAAACTAGCTTGCAATGATTAAAGGACAATTAATTGATTTGCAAAGATTGTTTGCATAAAAAAATTGCATCCATTTTTAGGTGGCCAAATCATTTGTACATTTACTTCTGGTCCCATCTAATTGATAACAATTTTACACCTTATCCACACTAAACAAATAATTTATTGCACCTCTAGAGGAGTTGAACATTGATGGATGTCATAATCAAGGGTTATACAATTACCTTCACCAATTGTGCTCAATCAATTGAACTACACAGATTTGGTAACACCCACTAGTCAACCCACTTAGAACTAAACAAATGTGTATGCAGTCCCTACATAAATAACATAATCAATTCAGAGCTCATTAAATACTCCATTATAAACTAACCTACAAACAAAATTAATATAATTAACTTTTCTATACTAAAAACCTAAGAAATATCTATCTGTTTTTTTAATATTAAATTCTCCATTATAAACTAGCTTGCAATGATTGAAAGGCAGTTAATTGATTTGCAAAGATTGCTTGCATTAAAAAATTGCATCCACTTTTAGGCAGTCAAATCATTTGTATATTTACTTCCAATCCGATCTCATCTAATTAATAACAATTTTACACCTTATCCGCACCAAACAAATAAGTTTTACTAACCAAATTTTATCTTTAGCTATTAAACCCATAACCTTTTTTTTTTGTTCATGACAGGAGTATCCCAGCGACCCAACCCAGCGCCCAAAGGGGCGAGCTGAGGCGACTAACCCGGCGCCCGAAGGGGTGAGCTGTGGCGAGACTAGTCCCCTGTGGGGGGACCCAACAGTCTGCAAGCCAATCCCAACTGGGTAAACCTGCGAGCGGAGTCGAACCCGAAACCAATGGGAAACAAACCCACGATCCAAGCCAACTCCACTACTCGTGTGAGCTATTAAACCCATACCTTGCTAAGAGAACATCTTCCTTTTACCAAAAGATGCTTACATTTAAACTTTCGCTGTAGTTATAGAACTCAAGACAGACGAGAACATATATTTGAAGTCCGAAGTATTTGCAGACTGGATGAAAGGCAATGCAATATGACAGTGACACAGTCTCTCCCTGTCACATTAGTCCTGCTTAAAGATGTACTGTGGGTGATCAAAATACACAGAGTTTAACAAGTACAATGTTATAAACTTCGCAGTTTAAGTTAAATAGACAGCAATACCTAGCGTCCTTGCGCAGGAGAGATTTTCCCTGGATTTTCCAATAGATTCTATACGTGCTTGTACTATTTTTTTGAGTGCCTTACTATTTGATACTAAATATGATAAAAGCTAGGTTCTTTCGTATAGGGAAAATCCTACAATTGCGTGTTCAGTCAGATTGCCAGCTTATATTAGGTATACACTTATAACTGTATTAAAATTACCAGAACAATGAATTTGGATTTTTGCTCAGTACCAACAAAATCTTGTAACATTCCACTGTGTTAGGTTTGTCAGTGATACCTACCATGAATAGAATAAATAAGGCAGTGATGAAGACGCCTCAATATCAACAAATACTCTTTTTCATATTGAATTCAGCTGAACGGAAAGCAGGCAGGAAGAAGACTACTACATCAGTAAACTCAACCAACGAACATAGATGAAAGAGATTTTTGGAAGATTGTATTGACAGGTTTGGTTATTAATGTCTCCAAACTCCCTGAAATGAAACATCAATCTATATCAAGATTTATGGCCTTGACTGTCAGACACGGATTGTGTGGAGGTCTTGGCAGAGTTTTTATTGTGAATGTGAAGGGTAGATGCATATTAAATAGCATTGAATCTTGGAAGGTTCAGCCGTTATGTTTCGGTAAAATGGGCCACAGCTCTATATCTTAGAAAGCTATGTGACAACTATATGTGTAATTATTGTGAACTGTATTAGATAATGTCAATGAAATTTATACCATTTTTTATTTTTATTTTTAATAAGGTAGTAGTTATTTTCAAGTAGTCAATGATAATTTTATTATTCATTTATATATAACACATTATTTAGTTCAATGTACATATATGGTTTTATTTAAATATCAAATGATTGAAAAGTCAATCAGTCAATGATAATTTTGCACCTCATTTATGTATATCACATTATTTGGATTCAAAGGTCAAGCAACCATGACAATTATGCACCTCATTTATATATAACATATTGTTTGAATTCAACAGACAAGCAATCAATGGCAATTTTACACCTCATCTATCTATCATGCGTTATTTAGTTCAATTCACATATATCACATTATTTAAACAACAAATCATTCAATAGTCAAGCAGTCAACGACAATTTGACACCTCATCTATATATAACATATTATCCAAAATCAACCATCTAGGAGCCAATGACAATTTTACACGGTCACATCTATTTATCATGTATTGTTTAGTTGGATTCACATATATGATTCAATAGTCAAGTAGTCAATGACAAATTGACAACTCATCTTTATATCACACATTATTTAGATTCAACAGATAATGGTAATGTTATGCCCCATCTATATAATGCATTATTATGTTCAATTCACATATGTCCTATATGGACATCAATAATTCAATAGTCAAACAGTCAATGACAAATTTGCACCTCACCTATGTATAACACATTATTTAGGAAAGTAGGAGGTATTTTCGACTTGTCAAATTATGATATTGCTATTAGGATTCAAACTCGTTGATCCATTATTGAACATTATTTAGATTCAACAATTGATCAAACAATGACAATTTTACACCCCATCTATACATAATATATTAGATAGTTCAACTCACATATATGACTTTATTTAACACCTAATATCTACATATAAAAATGATAAATAATAACCCTTAAATGTTTGCTCATTTAATTAAAATAGTTGTTGGAATTTATATATGATAGGTATGTCTATATATAAGTTGGTTATAAATTATACAAAAATAAAATGTACATAAAATACATTGTTAACTTTCTCCTTCAATTAAAATAATTATTGGAATTCACATACAACATCAAAGTTTAAAAGCTCGGTCTAAGATAACAATCATCACATATGAAAAAAAAAAAAAAACAATATTGCATCACCTAGATGCAATGAGTGCTAAGTGGACCATTCGTTATCATGAGAGATGGGTTCTTGTGAACCACTACTCATGAAACATGGGTCAATGAGTTTGACCTCAAACTACACTTGAATCCTGATAGCAATATCATAATTTGACATGTGGAAAATATCTCCTACTTATCAATTGATGAGCTAAAGGCTCTATTATGAATGGTTCATATACAACACTTGCTAAAGGTTTTGCAAATGGGGTAACAACTCAAGCGGGCTTAACCTTGAGAAAACTCCTCAAGCGTTGCTTGAGCTGAAGCAAAGACGGGATGGGTGACCTCCGGGCTGATGCTTCACCTCCGTGAGCATCACCTAGATGCAATGAGTGCTAAGTGGACCATTCGTTATCATGAGAGATGGGTTCTTGTGAACCACTACTCATGAAACATGGGTCAATGAGTTTGACCTGAAACTACACGGTTGAATCCTGATAGCAATATCATAATATCCTTTCCTATTTAAAAATTCTAGAATATTTAATTATAAAAGTTTATTAGAATTTTGTCTTGGTCCAAACTTGATGGCTGTATGATTGTATTTGTGGATTGTTGTTACAAAATACAATCAAAATATTATCTAAGAGAATTTTTTATCTTAAATTTTAAAGTTGATAGAAATTGACATGTCAAACTATTAATATTTAATATTTCTAAAATAAACAGCAAATAAAATTTATGTCTCCATGTACTAACTTAAATAAAATGATTATAAACTAAATTAAAATAACTTACAAATAACTAAAATAGTTCCAAATAGATATCTCTCAACTTCTTCGACATAAATGCTCTTAAAATATCTATACTATTTTTTTAAAAATAAAATGGATAAAAAATTTGATGGCAACTATGAATGGATAACGACCATGAAAATCTTGTTTGACAGGCAGGGTACACTGTCAGATTTAAGCATTGAATTGTATTCTTAATATAAGGCACGTATTGCCGTGCACATGATATTTTTGGGTAAGGAACGTTCAGGAGAGTTTAAAATTGACAGCTGTTTTCTTAGCAGGGCCCACATTTCCCCGTATTCAGTACACAGTTTGTTACAATGATTGGGTGAGCTGAGAATTCTCCAAATTTTCTTACTTTTCGTTGATGGACATGTTGGATGGTGAGGACCAAATTCTGACATGAATCACTATGCTCCATGATCCACATCCATAGTAATGTTAAAATCTCATTATAGTTATAGAAATAATTTTGAGGTGCTTATTTGAAGGAAGGGAAATTAGATCTCTTGATCTTTTGCATTCTACGCGATGTATTAGTCAGTCGAGTTAGGCCTTCTATTTCATTTATAATTTTGTTTCATTTCATTTTATTCTATTTTTAGACTACAGGAATTATAATCGGGTAGCTGCCCCCTATAAACTGTAGTGCGTCTGGTAAACTTTTTTCACGTGACTAGTGACGTTGCATGACATGCCCTCTCGTACGAGAATGGTGGGGAGACTAGACCTCGTGACCTCTTGCATTTATACTTTTATATTTAATTATATTGATATGTTAGGATTTATTTGTATAGTTTTTAATTAAATTTATTAATATATATTTTATTAGTGGTTTAAATTAATTTATTTTTGATGAATATGAATTTAGTTTTTTTATGCTTATTATATTGAGATGATATTTATAAGGGTGAAGTATTGAGATTTTTTGGGTTGTTACTTATGCTAAGAATATTTAGACTCAAGCATGTTTAACCATGAAGCTTTTCCGAAGATCAAGATCACTTAGCCATGAGAAGAGAGAGTTATTTAACGTTTTTAAATTTATTTTTCCTATTAGTTGAAATGGTTATTTCATTTTTATGAGGATGTCAAGAACCTAGTGTTATGAACAACTCTTCTAGCTTTTGGTCAAATTGTGACTATGATATAAATTATGACATCATGGACAATTCTTGGATTCTATACTAATCATGTAGTGAGAACTTTGGTGGTGGTTTATGGTAATATGACACACAAGTGTAATTGTCATTATGTACATGAAAATTTGAGCCAAATAGAGTAAATTAAATAAATATTAATTTACTCTAATAAAAAATTGAGCAAAACTTAGATTAGGTTGTTAGAAGATTAAAACAATACAAATTATCTATGATAACCTATTTAACCCCCTGGTTGCACTATACAAGTGTTTTGGTCAATTATTTAAGGATGTGGGTGCTCTTGCCAACAAGATAAGATTGCATTTCAAGATGATGTTAAAATGGCTTGGGTTGAGGCCAATTTATAGAATTTTGGGCCAAGGAATGGATGGCTAGGATACATTTATAAGATGAATGACTTATATTGGTTGAGAGCTATGGGGAGATGAGAGGAGGATAAGTGTTCAGATGTGGTTGGAGGAGATGAAGGGAGAAGGATCAAAGAGAATCAAGGGTGGATATTCTCCTTGGAGGAAGTGGAGGGATGAGATAGAAAGGGTACTTTAGAATACCCTTGAGGGGATTTAAAATTAGATTATAGGTATGTGCAAGGACTTGACCCATGTGACATGGTACTAAGGCCATGTCACATGTACAAAGGCCCATGCCTTGTGTACAAAAAGCCCATACCTTTGTACACTTTGGAGCATGTGGAGGATTTGACCAACATTAGGGATGTGGAAGTAGGTAATTAAGGATTTAATTAGATTAAACCACTTAATAAAAAGTGTATGAAAATAAAGAGATTAAATAAATAAAATATTAATTTAATTCTTGGGAACATGATATGAGACTTAGGTAAATAAAAAAGTAGATTTATTTACTTAAGTTGGACTATATGAGGAATAATATTTAATGATTTAGGCTAGAAAATAGGTGCAGGTAAATAAAAATGAATAATGATTTTGTTAATTAAATAATAAAATATTATTTAATTCGTAAGGGGATGAAAATTGAATAATTAGGGTTATATTCAACTAGTTATAGAAGAAATATTCAAGTAATGATAATGATAAATTTTAGCTGTAATGAGTTCCCTTTCCTTGTGAGCTATTGGTTATTGTAGAGTTATAGTTGGATTTTTGTTGGCAAGATATAATTGATTGTGCACTTATATTCGATTTGGGTGAGGCTAGATACTAATGCAGTTACTGATGGAGGGTCTAGCAAGGATTGTCCAACCATACAACCTAGAGTTCAACACATCAGGAATAACATAAGAAATGCTCAACAAACATGAATTATCATTGATTCAACAACTTGCATTCTTACATGCATCATGTGCCACATGTGTGGGATGACTAGGGCTCATAGGCCTACCACAAAGGCATTACAAGATATTACAATTCACACATATTCGCTAAGCACTGCATAAAAATGACTTCAAAATATAAATATGAAGTGCTTGGCTGACAAACAATAAATATTTGTATATATGTGACTAATTTCAGAAAGCCATGCACTAAAATACCAGACTCAAGAATCAATATTAGACATGTTTGCACGGCACTCTAATAATCATTTGACAGGTTAAAATATAGCTATTATTGATGCCGCATAGCCTAAACCAGTTTAGCAACTTTACGAGTACAAAACCCTGCACATATTGATCTGATAGGGAGGATGATAAACTTTGTTCCTTATCCAGATTACTAGCACCCACATCATCCACAAATCTGTAACGAACATCATTCTTATCTAGTCTTTTCATTGCTTCGTTCAAGTAGTCCATGGCCACAATCTCAACCTGACATAAAACTTTCTTCTCTGCACAGAAATTTAGAGTTTCCTTTGTTTCCTCCATGCTGCCAATGAAACTCCCGGCTATGCTCTTCCTTCCTGTACTTTTTATTTAATTTGTTAAAAAAAATCCATATTGAGAACTCACTTGAAACCAACAAACACCTACTTTCATTTGCATGGTCACTTGAAAACATAGGATAGTAGATGGGGTATGGGGCTAGCTTTAAAACAGGGTAGAGTTTCTAATGAAATAATGTTTTGAACTCCAAAGCTGAGAAATTTACCGAGCATTAAACCGCCAGAGATAAAGGTGAATGGCTCATTAGTAACCCCAAGCATAATCATTTTGCCATTGATCTTCAACAGGGAAAGATACGGTTCCATTGAATGCCATGCTGGAATGGTGTCTAGTATGTAATCCAGGCTCTCTGCTGCTCCCTGCAGTACAGGTAGACATTAGATATGTGTCAATGTGACAGAAAACAAAAAGGAATAAGTCACTGTACCTTATTGAAGCTTCAACTTTTACAACATTTGCATTGTAAATAAGACCCCAAAGTGCTTTAGCTTTGCTAAGTGATGTTTGTATAGGAGACGAGGAGAGTGTTAGCACATCAAACCAGGGAACCCAAAGTGCCTTAGTGCAAGGTGATCTTAGTATAGTAGAAGAGATGAGTGGTAGCACATCAACCCAGTAAGTGCAGTAGCCTTACTAGGTGATGTTAGTAGAGGAGAAGGATGTTAAAGAGAGAGGAGAGAGGGATAGATAGAGAAGGAAGATATAAATATATGGGAAGAGAAAGAGAGAGATATAGATATATGGGAAGAGAAAGGGAGAGATAGGTAGAGATAGAGAGATAGATAGGGGGATAGGGAGGGAGCGAGGGAGGGAGAGATAGAGAGAGGGGGGAGATAGAGAGAGGGAGGGAGAGAAAGGGAGAAAGATTGGTAGAGGAGACATAGAGAAGAGGGGGAGAGAGGGAGAGAGATAAGTAGAAGACAGAGCGAAAGAAGAGGGGGGAGAGAGGGAGAGCGATATGTAGAGAGGGAGAGAGAAGAAGAATGAGGAGAGAGGAGAGATAGCTCAATATATATAAAAGGAGATGGATAAAGGGTGATATAGAGAGATAGAGGGGGATAGTGAAAGAGATAGAGAGATAGTGGTAGAGGTTTCCATTATTTAACACTTATTATTAATTGTTTAGTCTAGCCACATGCAACTAGAATTTACATCACTTTGTATTATATATAGTATATATAATAATTTTATATATGTATTTGATAGTTTTGTTAAAGAATAAGATATATAATAAGTAATATAATTATTTTATTTATAATTTATTTTTTATTATATAAAATATACATTATATATTAATTATGCTAATTTATACTTAACTACGTAGAGTAAAAGATACCAAAATTTTAAAACCTAATATATATGTATTTGATAGTTTTGTTAAAGAATAAGATATATAATAAGTAATATAATTGTATTATTTATAAATTTTTTTATTATATAAAATATACATTATATATTAATTATGCTAATTTATACTTAACTACGTAGGGTAAAGGATTCCTTAATTTTAAAACCTAATTGTGGTCATTATTAGGATATTGGCCGTGATTTTCATTTTAATAAACATACTCTAAAACCCTTGTGAAAATTTATTTTTAGGCTGCAGCTGGCCAAATTGGAGAAGTGAAAGGTCAATACCCGGGAGGAAGGAAACCGATAGTGGTGGGGAAAGTAACACATAGCCGAAAAATGGCAAAAAATGATGGATGACTGAGTTTCGTTTAACTGTCATCGAGGGTCTCCCATTGCTTTTCAACCGCCCGCAGGCAAAATGAGCTCGTGAAGCTTAAACAAGGAAATGCCTTCAGCATAAATAATTATGCTATGCTAATTTATACTTAACTACGTAGAATAAAAGATACTGAAATTTCAAAACCTAATATATATGTATTTGATAGTTTTATTAAAAAATAAGATATATAATAAGTAATATAATTATATTATTTATAATTTATTTTTTATTATATAAAATATACATTATATATTAATTATGCTAATTTATACTTAACTATGTAGGGTAAAGGATGCCTTAGTTTTAAAACCTAAATGTGCTCATTATTAGGATCTTGGCTGTAATTTTCATTTTAATATACTCTAAAATCCTTGTGAAACTTTATTTTCAGGCTGCAGCTCGCCAAATTGGAGAAGTGAAAGGTCAATACCAGAGAGGAAGGAAACTGATAGCGACGGGAAAGCAACACAAAACCGGTGGAAAACAGCCGGAAAATGGCGAAAAATGATGGACAGCTGAGATTCGTTTAACTGTCATCGAGGGTCTCCCGTTGCTTTTCAACTGTCCGTGAGCAAAATGAGTTTGTGAAGCTCAATAAAGAAACACCTTGAACGTAAATCAAATATGTTCATTGATACATGACTGTGTACAAATAGTTTAGCATGGATAAAATAAACTAAAGTTTAAAATATGTTGTTTAAGTCAAATTTAATATATAAATTTGATCGCTCATCCTCCACATACCATACTCTGAAATGGATCATAACTTATCGAATCTCCTTGTCGATGATCCAGGATGTCCGATCTGGGAACTTGAATAGATATTCGCTAAATAAACGCATAAAATATATAGTTGACGCTCAGGTTCAAGATATCCATCGGTTCCATCGTCATGAAGGTTTTATCTTCCATGTTTGGAGGACTCTTTTTCACTCTATCTGTCGTAAAGCTTTAATCTTCCACATCTACTCATTACCTTCGCCATTGTGCTCGATCCCATTCGGTATTCTTCGATGAATCATACTCGTTGCATGCTCCAAGAACAAGTGTGAAAAGAAAGAAGGAAGATCCAGCAGCCTACATTTTCTAAACGTAGATCATAATTGCTTGGAACATGCAACCTCCCATCGTCCCCACGCGGCGGCTATTGCAGTAAGTTTGGAGGGCGGAAGGTAAATTCGGGAAGAAAAGGTGGCGAGGGAAACTCCATTTGCCACATCGATGATTTCACTTCTCTCCACTTCATGACTATGCAAAAACTAGTTTCCAATTTAAAGCTAATGAAAACCTTTATTTGTTTGTAAAATGGGGAAAGCAAAGAAATAAAGAAACGCCATGTCATCCATCCTTGATCACCTCTTCTTTAACCTCTTGACTGGTTGCATTCGAATCTTCGATGCATAGCAAAACATCAGAAAAGGGGAAAAGGAAAAGCTTGTACTACGTAGCGGCTGGGCTTAACATAAGCTGGTTTGACCGCTTAGGTGGCAGATGTGGGCTCGTTTCTATTGTCAGCATCCGTTCCTCTCGTCCAATGTTCGTTTAACTTCGAATTCAAATTATTCCCGCTCACCTCCCATGGAAGCGTTTGATCGCATAAAACATTTTGACTCCGTATTTGTTTTATACAAATGGTTGTTGCATTGACGATAGTGAAAGCATTGAAATAGGGTATTGGCACCCATCGAATCAGAATAAAAAGGGGGATATTGTCACATATTACAGTTGGAAATGCTCGGGTAGACATTTATGCAAAATGTGAAAGCATTGACAAGGCACATGAACTGTTTGACCGGATGCCTCAAAGAAATGTGGACTCATGGATTGCTTTGATTGCAGGATATGCACACAATACGTTTGTCAAAAAGGATTTAGAAGCTTTCATCCAAATGCGATTGGCAGGTGTAAAGCCAGATTCCGCAACCTTTGTCAGCATCCTCCCAGCCTGTGCGAAAATGGGAGCTTTGGAACAGGGTATGGACATCCATCACAGATAGAGGAATTTTGCCAGATGTTGTAGCTGCAACTGTCCTGCTAGATGTGTATGGAGAAAGTTTAAGTATAGACAAGGCACACAAACTATTTGACAGAATGCCATGATTGCAGGATATGCAAAATGTGGAACTAGGCACGTGAACTGTTTGATAGAATGCCTCAAAGAAACATGTTCTCGTGGAACGCCCTGATTGCAGGATATTAACAAAATGGAAATTTGTTGAAAAGGCTTTAGAGAATTTGCAACTAAATGCAATAGGCAGGTGTAAAGCTAGACTCTACAACCTTTTTCAGCCTATGCCAAATGAGAGCTTTGGAATAGAGTATGGACATCCATCAAAGCATAAAAGGATAGAGGGGTTTTTTCAGAGGTATTTACAACTGCTCTAAGTTTAAGGGAGTTGAGGAAGGTTTAGATAAGGTATATGTTTAGGTTGAAATTAGCGAAATAATTATTTTTTCGTTGTGTTTTATGTGTGAAACTTGCGATGTTATTAAATTGTGATGATTTATGTTCAAGCTAGAGTTCTAAGTTTAAAGTTGAATAGTGTTTACTCACACCCATAGAAGTACTATCACTATTCCTTCTACCATTTCTCCTTGTTATCCTATGGAAACTTTACATTTATAGTGTTCCACTACCATTTCATTCCCTCTTACCTCTCACTCTCTTTAGGCATACTGCATTCTGCCCATACTTCTCATACCACTACTACCTACACTTCTAAACCTTCAATACACTAGTGAAGTAGTTTGCTCAACTTATGAAGAAACCTGTAGCTCTAACTCTATTACATATAATCCTCCACATTGCACACCTTTTGCATTTGAGGTTGTTACATGCCCATTGCTCATTGACTTTATTGTAGCTATATTTGAGGTACATTATGGAAAAGGTGGTCACAATG